>QFEU01004952.1:0-38960 GCA_003316345.1 Tricholoma terreum | reverse complement strand
GTTGTGTCATTGTGTGTGTGAACTCGCTAGCTCTCCCCCAACCCACTACACTTTTTTTGACACTAAAAGTCGTATATTCTACTTGTCATGCCATCCTCTGATCGTTATCGTGATCTTTATCAACCCATCAAACTCAACCCTGAAAAACCCCGCTGGCGCCATCCCAGTAATGCCCGGAAGCGCGCTGATGTCTCATGGACACCAGACGACCCTCTCTCAGAGCACAGATGCCTGAGAAAATTGCATGATGCTTCCCAGCATTGTGCCACATCACGATCTTGTCTTGTACAAGACCGTGAAAACTCGCAGTATTCCCATCGGCCCCATCAATCACCCTCGATGATGTCCAATTTGTCCGATATGGCCCACACTATGAGCTATCATCCTCAATCTTGGCCCTCAAAGGCCAGATCATCTTACGAAGTCCCCAGGCAACATACACCGCATCACAAGTCTATTACTTTTGGTGATAACATTCCTTACATGAGGTATGGAGTACATAGTAATGAACTACTTGATAAGTTTTTCTATTACGATCCATGTGCATTCACATGGATTATCCGAGAGAGTGGCACCCATGCAGAGGAGTCCACAATTGGCCTGCTTGAACGAGAGGCCAGATCCTCAGGTGGTTTAAACTACCGAGGCATATTCAGCAGTCTCATTACCTTTCGTCATGGACACTGGATCCCCACCATTAGAGAACATGAGGCACATAAGTCGGAGTGCTTGAAGGTCGTCCGAGACCAGGAGAACGACGTTTCACATTGCTTGGAACTGTTGAGAGGAACGGCGCATCGTACAGATGCATGCCGTGTTGAGGGATTGGAAAACCTCGCTGTGAAACAAGGAAACGGCATTGCATATGCCGTTGATGAATGCAGCCGCAGACCGACTGTGGCCGCAGACCTGAGGAACGACCTTCCATGTCGTTTGGGGTTGTCATGTGAGACGTCGTATCGCAAAGATGGACGCCATGCTGGTGCACCGGAGGGCCCTGCCACAGAACGAGGAGATGGTGCCAAAAACACCGCTGGTGATTTGGCTCCATGCTGGGCCCATTGCGAAGCCCAGTGTACAGTGAGAAACGATGATAAGCATCGTTTGTCGACGAGATATGGACCCCTGGATGACGAACACCGCATCAAGATCCCCGGATTGAATGCCTCGCCCATGGGACAAGACAGGAGGGGAGAGGAGACTACCGTGATGGAAAACCGAGTTGCAGAAATCGTTGATGTCGAGGAGAAGGGCATCATGTTTGGTAAACCAAGACACGATGATGAACTCGACGCATACGTGCCGAGTCCAAGATGGCCAAACCTAAAGAACAACAAAGATCATTGTTCTTTAAGTAAAGTCGTCAGTAAAGGACGAGCGGTGCCTACAGCACCACCCTCAGCAGTTCAGACGAGCTGCTTACCTTTTCTCCTGCTACCTACACACCCAAAAACGTGTAATGATCTCCCTAACGACCCCACAATGGCCGTTCCTTGCATTTCCCCACGATTCCTCGTGGAAACGCATCATCCTCGTCTAGATGGTGCTGCATCTTGCCGGAACGACCACCCGCATTGTTCTGTAAGCGAGAACGTCAGCCAACGATGGACAGTGCCAATAGCACTGCCCCCATACCAACAGCGAATCCACGAGGATTCATGTCACCGCAGTCTTGGTGATGTCGATCTGCACCAGAATGACGATGTGCCTGGTTCTGTGAGAAAACTCGTCAGCAAACGACAAGTGGCACCTCCAGGGCCACCCCCGGTAGTTTCGACGAGCTACTCACCTTGTTGCCAGCAGCCTGCGCACTCTGAAGTGCGTGACAAATCCTCTTACGGCCCCCAAACGGCCATCTTCTCAGTCCACCAACGATTCCTCCCGGAATTGTGCCGTCGTCGTCTTGATGGCGTTGATCTGGGCCTGAACAACGAAGATTGTTGTTCTGTAAATAAAAAAGTCAGTAAACGACGGACAGTGCCTCTGGCACTGTCCCCTTCAGTTCGGGTGACAGACTTACCTGAAACCCGGCCACCCACCCGCTCAACAGGGCGTAACGACTGTTCACACGGCCACCGAAAGACTGTGTTCTCGTACCCCCCGCGGTTCCCTGTGAATCCGGGTAACGACCAGCCATACGGCCATCCAACAGCCGTAACTTCGAAGCCTCTTTTATTCCGGGAGGAATTGGGTTTCCGTTGTCTGGATGACAGCGGGCCCTGCCCGAGCAACGAACAACGGTGTTCTGTAAAGGAGGCCGTTAGCGAACGACAAGTGGTGCCTGTGGCACCACCCCCTGCAGCTCAAACGGACTGCTTACCTGTTGCCCCAAGGCCTACATGCTCAACCACGTGTATCGAGCCCTCCTACAGCCCCAACACAGCCATAGTCCTCCTCCATCCGCAATTCCATGAGGAATCGTGTCGTGATCGTCATCTTGACGGCGTCGATCCTTCCAAGATCAACAATATACGTTGGTCTGTAAAAGACAACGTTAGTAAATGATGGGCAGTGCCTGTGGCACTGCCCCCACACATGCAGGTAGGAGACTTACCTGTAGACCGTAGCACTATGTCTTCGCAAAAGCGTTCCCGCCACTCCTACGGCCCCCATACAGCCATATCCCAAAGCTTCCCGCGGTGGACCACAATGCCCAGATGAGTGTCGTGCCTCCAACCTTGTCTCTCTCTAGCGTCCCGCCTGTCAGTGCGGTCATGCTCTTCTAGCTCGCCCCGGGATGGCGAGCGGCCTCGTCTCTCTTCTCTTCGTTCCTCCCTTCTCGAGCCTTGTGGTTCGAGTCGTCTCCTATCCTCTCTCCTCTCCCTCCCCCTCTGAGGCCGAGTATCCTCGGTCTCACGAAAACGTGAAGTAGGTGGCGGCGAGCCGCCCATAGGGTCGTCATCAGAGTAAAAACTTCCCATGAGGTATGGTGAAGCCTCACGGTATGCAAAGAAAAGAACGAGAAAGAAAAAATTATTGGAACCCCGACCCGTAACTGTACAGCTCGGAATGCAACCCGAGCTGGCCACGTGATGGAGTCCTTCGTATCACCAGACAACCGTGGTTAGGCATTTACCTTCCTAGTGCATGCGTTAGCACGTCTAGGCAACTCCTCCCATTCCTTGGCACCCACGAGGGCCAAGTACGCGTCCAAGGTGGCAAGTTCATTGCACACGGCCAACGGTTCCCAAGTGGACTCCCCAAGACTCCACTTGACCTGTAGTTCCAGCATACGACCCTTCCATCTATGGGCCGTGATCTCCTCGACGTACCATTCGGCCCCCTCTGGAGCACCGAAGTCGTAGGGGTCAGGGTAATGTCTGTTCGGGAACAGGACGTCATCGTTGGCGCAGTGTGGCCTTAACAGGTTCACGTGGAAAACATTGTGTACTCGCCTTCGGGCGAGTTCGTAGGGCAATTCCAACTCGTAGTTGGATTTTTCTGGCATCGACCGTAGGACCTTGTACGACCCTACGAACTTTGGCAGGAGCTTGCTGGCGTGCCCCTTAGGCATGCTTAGATTTTTCGTAGACAGATAAACCAGTTCTCCTGGCTTAATCTTAGGTTCCTCACGACGGTGCTTATTCGCGTAATATCGCTGGAAAACCCTTTCCGCGATGATGTTGTCATGCGCTATCACCATATTACGAAGTGCGTTCATTGTGAAAGTACGTACTCCTGGCGGAACACGCTCAGGAACCGGTAGCTCCCGCATCATACGCGGCATGAAGCCATAATTCACTTCGAACGGCGCCATCCCCGTCGCTCGGTTAATGGTGGAATTGAGAGCAAATTCGACCAGGGCCAGAAACGCCACCCAATCCTTCTGATTGGATGCGACAAACGACCGCAGGATCTGGGCTATGGAATGGTTCGCTCTCTCGGTGATCCTGTCAGTCTGGGGGTGGAAAGACATGGACATCAACAACTTTACGTGCAGGATCCGGTGAACTTCACGCCACCACTTGGACGTGAATTTTGAATCTCGATCAGACACGATCGAGCCAGGTAGACCGTGCAAGCGGACTACCTCCCTGACGAACAGAGAGGACAGCTCCATAGCTGTTGTCGTGGTCTTCACGGGTACCAAGTGTACCATGGAGGATAACCTGCATATGACCACCCACAAGTAGTCGAAACCCTCGGATTCTGGGAACGGCCCAACGAAGTCCATCCCGACAGACTCCCAAGGTCGTAAGGGAGTAGGCAGAGAGTGAAGCTTTCCTTGGGGTGGCCTGTACTCCCCCTTCGAGCGAAGACATACCTCGCACGACTCACAATACTTGTCAATCTTGTATTGTAGGTGAGGCCACCAATACCACCGACGCACATACTCCGATGTTTTCGCTGGCCCAAAGTGTCCCACAATGGAGTGAGCCTGATCTATAATACGGCTATGTAAAGTCGTATCCTTGGACGGAGCAGATGATACACAGAGAACGTCTTCCCCCCCTCTGTTTTTCATCCATATTAACCCTTCTTTCACCTCGAAGCCTGGGTGATCATCCGGCTTCTCAAGGATTTTGCTGAACAGTTTGTCAGAGCTGTATCCAGCCCTGACGTCATCATCCACTGGGTCATGCTCAGACATCCGGACACTCAGGTCGGCACCCACGGCTAAAGAGTCATAGATAGTAGGGTCCATTCCCTTGTCAAGAGGGGTGGCATTCTCTCCATCCATAGCTTCCGTTGCACCTGCCAATGCTGCTGCCGCTTCTTCATGTTCCTCAATACGCTCCCGAAGAGCCTTCAAGTGCTCTTCAATGCGCCCTGCCTGCGATTTGGCAGAGCGCGTCTCAATCATCCTATTCTTAATTTCGAGATGACGATCCCACGGGAGGTCCTCGTGCATAGGGTCCAACCGGACATCCACAAAGATGTAGTGTTGGAAAGGGTCAGCCTTCCCCTTTCAAGTTTTGTGTGATTGCCACTGGCTGGGTCTGGTGGTTATCCTTCCTGAGTTTCCAGTGTGTTACTCAGTCTCAATTTCTATTTCCTTGTGCATCAAAGCTCAAGGTCTTTTTCCCTTTTGTTAGCTTCACTTGGGGATGAAGCTAAAGGGGGAGAGTGTAGTGAACCTGGACCCCAGGCCAGGCATGTTTGTATCTATTTTATTACAAGGCCGCTGGTTTCTATAAAACCAGCGGAATCCTAATGTATATGTAAGCTAAAATTGTTCACCCCCCACATAATATATGTTAGTCGTGTCATTGTGTGTGTGAACTCGCTAGCTCTCCCCCGACCTACTACAGCGTGGGTATTGGAGTAGTGTGTGTGGGCACACCTACTCCAGGTAGTCACATGACCGGATAGCCAGTAGCCAGTGATGCATGTACAGAGTTAGCAGGCTTAGGATCACTACTACGATACAGTCCCAGCCATAGCTATAGGCTGGAGACTTCCTACGTCTCCAGTATGATGGTGGCGTGCTGATGTGGGCATGGTGGTAGGGGTGTAGGGGACAGTAGGTGGCGGCGGCGGGGTTGACGGTGGTGGGTGGTGGGGTGACGGTGACCGGTGAGCTGGCAGCTGTGGTGACGCAGCTACCTGCTTTGTCATAGCACGTGCGCCAACTGTATGTAGGGTAATAGTGACAACCATGCTTGCAGGACCTTGTGTCCTAGTGGTTTAGCTGTGTAGTATGTCATTAGTAAGCACCCAAGAGGTTGATGGTTCAATCCTTGATGCCTCACTTTATTTTTCTAACTATAATATAATAGTAAGGAATGACCGGGAATGGACCAGGTCATTCCTGGTAGATTTCTAGGGAATATTCCTGCTCCATTCCTGGTAGAACTGGGAATATTGGGAATGGAATGGAAATAAACTGGGAATAAACTGGGAATGACACAAAGAGATTTAGGTGAATTTTACTGTTTCAATATTCCTGGTTCATTCCTGGTGGATTCCCCAGGAATCCACCAGGAATTGGTGGGGGAGTGTAAAGAGCTCTTTCCATTTCATGGCTAGTTGTTTGCCATTCCATCTGTCCATCTGTCGGATATTCTCTTCTGCCCTTCTTGCATGGTGCAGAATCTTTTCAGCTGTGGAGTATTCTGCAGTCACCTCTTTGTTCAATAGGTACTGGAATATGTTCTACAGTAATCTCCTCATTATTTGAGATTTGAAGGTGTACCTGTCAGGTGGTCTAACCATCTGACCTGCATACCTTGTCAGTCTATGGTAGAACTCCATGACCTCTTCCTTCTGAACATATTTGGTGTTCCAGAATTTTTCCGCAGTGGTTCCTACTGCTATGTGGTGGACAAACCTGTCATATAGACTAGTTACTACTAATTTGAAAGACCATGTGTCCTTCATGTGGTTTACTCCATCCACATTATCATCATACCATGTCAGTGTGTGGCCATTGAGGAACAGCACCATGCAAATTATCCAGTCCTTATCTGTTTCCGATCTGCAATATTTATTTACTTGGAACCACCTTAGAAGGCTTATTAGCCATCTTTCAAATGTATCTGTGTCCTCCTGGCCATTGATGATACTCAGCCTGGAAAACAAAACAAAACACCTAAATGAGTTTGTTTAGTACTACACAAGCTGGAGGAAGGGTGCGGGGTGTCAGAACGTCTGTCACAGACACTATAGACGATATGCAATGATCACGAGTAGGGTGTGAAGGTGGTTAGTGTAGTCTGATGTGGGTTGCGAGCTTCCGAAATGCGATCACGAATATCGGATGAAGAGCCAACAAGATATTGGGGATCAGGAATAATGTTTAAGGTGAGTTGAAGAACGGCAAGGATGACAATGGCAAGTATGACGGTATACAATATGATAAATGGGCCATGAAGTAGCACAAAGAAGTTTGCATTCATTCGCAGAACTTCAGACTGAGACAAGAGTTGATCTTCAAGTTAGACTTTTAGATCCAAGACGCTATGAGTGGAGACAATTTCTTGTTGCTACTAGGTAAATAGTACAAAATTTTATATGTATTTTACCACTAAAGTGCTAAATGGGGAATAAGGTCATGAGACCATAAGACATATATCAAAATGTATCGCAACAATAAAAGGCAGAGTCAAAGATGAAACAGGAGTATCACAAACCAGAATGAAACGAAACTGCCCTATTGTTGTAATTTCGGAGACATCAAGTAGAACATGCCATGACTTCCAAGACACCATCGTCACTGCATGAATTCATCTAAAATGGCGACCATGAGTGCAATATCATACCTCGAGAGGGGTGGAAAACTGTCAGAAGTTCAGTTTGAAGAGGGCAGAACATATGTGAACACACCCAAAGTCGTCCGATGAAACATGATGTGATCTGAAGTAGTGCGATGTTGATCGGAGAATGGTCAGGGATGCAAAACCATGTTTGGATGATGTTTGGGTGATGCAGAAGGTCGAGGGAGGTGCCGTTGAGTGTCTGATGTGTGATGTTCTGGGGCTTAGGCTAGTGGGAGACCTTATCACTGTTATAACATTTGGGTTCTGGGATCTTGGGGGGTTTAAACCCACTGCCTTTGTCAATCCTTTGGCCCACATACTCATCAATTATTTGATGGTATTTTTTATGAGTAGCCTGAAGGTACTTTGTTATCCATGGAGCTCCTCTGTCCTTGTATGCATCCAATTCGGCAGTGTGTGACCACTGATATAGAATGTTATAGTTCCTTGAACAAGGGGTGTCCCTCATCCTTGGTCTTGTTCGATCTTCTTGTAGGGGTTGGGATCCCTCTACCTCTTTCTCTTCATCAGTGGGTGGCCTGCTGCCCCCACCATCCTCCTTGTCTCCACTGTACAAAGATCTGCCATTGTCTCCATCATCTCTGCCATCTGGTACTCCTCCTGCTACCCTATTTGAACCTCTTGAGGAATTCCCTTGGGAGATAGAATTTCTAGTAGTTTGGTGTTGGCCCCTACTACTAGCCAACTGAGGTTTATTTCATTGTAGCGATTGCCCAGGTCTGATATCCTGGGCCTGTCCTTCCCCGTCAAATACTATCCCCCGGCCTAATACCAGGGACTCACCACGAACCCCAAGGTCCTCATTTCATAGCCTTTGGTGAACTCTTTCTGAGTGGATGTTCAATTCGTCCCTCAGCATTGACATTCCATTTGAGGTTGAGCCTGCTGACCTTGCAGTTGGTGAGTTCCGTGCCCTCTGTCTGGCCTTCAGTTGTCGTTCCATGACTGAACTTGTTTCATCTGGCTGCTTTGGTTGTAGCAGGCTTTGTTCTACCCTCCTCAGTGTATCTGGCACTGAGGGTGTCAATTCTTGGGTGTACACTATTGTATCCTCTCTTAGTTTTATTTCTGTTGCATCTCTTGCTATCACAACTGTGTCCTGCCTGATGGTGTTTATGAATGCTGTCCATTCCAATCTGGGATGGCCTTCTGAAGGTTCACTATTCCTCAAATTATCTATCATGGGTCCATTGCCACCATAAAGCTCTGGTACTAATAAGTATGTAAGGAATCTGCCCCATATTCCAGGTGTAAAGCCTAGAGCTGGGCCTGAGGCCTGTAACCTCTGTAATAATGGTTTGATGATGTTCTCTAGGACCTCATCTTCCATGTATCCCAACAACCTTTCCAGCCTCTCACTCTTAGTTTCCCCCAATGTTGATTCCTGCATTTTCTCTTTTTTTATATTCTGCTGCAACAGGTCTATGCCCCTTGCTTGTGATGTGGTGTATTGCCCCATTATTATAGCCTGACCCACATTCAGTTTGCATTCTGGTATCATCATCGCTATTGATGATGTGGCAGTTGTTGTAGTTCCTAGAACTCAGTTCATGTTCATCGACATATCTGTCAACTAATATTTGAGTTGTGGACTCAAAGCTGCTGATCTCCATTGAAGTATTCGAGTCTCTGGCCTCATCATGTGTGACATGGCTTTAACCTCTTCACTGACTATGGTCAGTATTGGGTTGTCCACTGCTATTGATGTTTCCTTTT
This sequence comes from Tricholoma terreum, assembly GCA_003316345.1. NCBI lineage: Eukaryota > Fungi > Basidiomycota > Agaricomycetes > Agaricales > Tricholomataceae > Tricholoma > Tricholoma terreum. Next base: position 30,024 of record QFEU01004952.1, on the reverse strand, counting down.
CTTTCTCCTTCCCTTTCTTCTCCTTCACAGTGGCCCTAATTTCTGTCCCAGAGCACATCATGCTTTGAGTCTCTATAGTCAACTTTGTGTATGCAAAGTTTCCAGGTTATGATTGAAGAGTATGCTCTCCAATCCCAGTAATATAGAAAAGAATATTCAAAAAAGTGTAATGTGTGTGGTAGGTGTTGCTTAGGACCTCATGTGAAAGAATACAAATGTGTATATATTTCCATGTGTTCAAGGTATTGCTAAGACTTGAGTTGCCCATATAGCTGAGCTTGGCTATATGTGTCTGGCAACCCCTGTTACAAACAACTACACACTGCCTTACTGGCAGTGTCCTCTTACATATATGGTGCCCTTTCACCCAGATCCCCTAGGCTCGAGAATGCCATGAGTATTTAGAGTTTGAAAGTCTGGTCAGGTCCGGTTTTTTGACCCAAAAATGAACAACTGCAACTGCAACTGGTTGCAACCCAACTCAGTTGCAACCAGTTACAACCTGTGTTTTTAGGTGCAGAAAATGAACTTCCATGTCCTGGTGTTTTGTACTACAAAAAGAATCAAGTAAAACAACCAAAAGAACAGTAAGTTATGAGTAGAATATTCATTTTGATCATAACTTGCTCATTTCTTGACCGTTTTGGATGTTCCAGGGCTTGTTTTGGTCAGGAAACCTACTGTGACATGTGATGCATTAGCAACCGGTTGTACGCATCACTCCGAGTCCAGCAACTGCAACTGGAAGTCAGGTTGCTACCAGTTGCAGTTGGGTTGGGTTGCAGTCTTTTTCCAGTTGCTGCAACTGGACCTGCAATCACTATGAGTATTTCAAGTAATTCCCACATGGATGGGCAATTGAAGAATTCATCAAGTCTAGCCTCAAGAACATGTATGCTTATGCACATAAATGGGAATATTTACAAGAACTTAGTAATGTGAACAGCACAGGGAGTGATGGTGGTGAGTCTGAGCCTAGAGCTGGAAATGGGAAATTTGGAGGTGACATGGAGGATGACAATCCTGAAGCTGGAAATGGGGAATTCAAAGGCAATAATGAGGAGGACGCATAACTATTTTTGTTGCATATGAGTATATATTTTCTCTTTTGCAATGTGTTGAATTTCTGTCACTAAAGGTGACATTTTATAACTAAACTGGATGTAATTCCACTCTAATTTTTAATGCTTACTGTCATGAGAACTGCCTCTAAGTATTTGGATAATCTTCACTCTACCATTGTAAAAACTTATCATTAAATATATGAATGGTTTCAGTCAGCAAGTTATGAAAATACTTCATTGACAGCATGAAAACTTGCTGCTATGGCATAATTAAATGGCCCTGTAAAGTGGATGGATAACCATTTTTTGACCCTCTGCAAATCTCATAAAAAAAGGACAAAATTCAGCTAATTAAAATATAGCGAATTGCTCAATTGAGCAGATGAAAATCATCCCCAGGGATGAATTCAAAGGGGTATGAATACAGACAAATTTCAAGGTGATTTCAACCCCTTAACTCATCCATTTTGAGAGAGAATTTTCACAAATCTTTAGGAGGTGTTTTGCTCCAAAAATCAGATGATTTTTATTCTTTTTCAATGGCCATAAAGGATGAAAATTCTATTTAAAATGGATTATTTGCTACTCAATTCCTTCATTTATAACTTACTTGGTTTATGATTATTTAATATAATTGTTTTTGTAGTAAAAAGCACAGATATGGAAAATGATTGTATACACCTCAAAACACCAGTTGTGACCAGTGGCAGTTGCAGTTATGCCAAATAACCAAAGCTGACCAGACTTTCAAACTCTAGATGCAATTGATCATAAGGTAGAATTTATCCATATCCAACAAATGTCATGTGCCATTACTTTTCTATGTCACACTTATCTAAAATAGGATAAACAATGACATAAGGACTATAGAGCTCATTCCATCTTATATTTTCAAATTCTGCTGCCAGAAAAATGTCCAGATATGTGTCAAATTGCTATATACCAAGTGGTTTTCCATAATAATAAGTACCGGACACAGAACTCCAAAAGTGAGATTATCCACAGATCAATAGTGACTATACAGCTATGGTATGAGATATGCAGTTATAGAAAAATGAGATTATACAAAGATCTAAAGTGAAAGTGGTATGGTATATGAAAATTAGACTAAAATAATCCTGTTCCTTACAGTCAAGTACCGGTCAGTGGGACAGGGAAATAGAAACTGGCCTCGGAATACAGAACAAACCAGAATTACGCTTATCGCGCAATCTGGATGGTAGTATATGACTTATATCTAGATAATACAAAGCAATATATTGGTGTTATGTGTAGTATATAGAGTAGGATCTGGGAATCAGTGAAAAAGCTGGCCATCAGTGAAACATGATTCAGTGGGACATGTCACATCACTTGATCAATCCATATCAGGAAGGATGACCGATCTTATCAGTCAGCACCACCAACATCTTCCTCATCACCATCCTCGTCATCAGCATCAGAGTCGTCGCCCTCTGGTTTCTTGGGCCTCGGAACGGGTTTCTCACGCAGCCCCTGTTTTGGTCTTTGCTTTCACGCATCCGCCCATTGTTAATGGATAGCAATAATTAGAGGCAGGTGTGTTGACCAAATGGGGTCACTTCTGCATTTGGATGTGTGATGTGACGCGCATTTCAAACTCTTGATCATCTATAGCTCGATAACACCCTTCCACAGCCCCTACTTCTGATCGTAGTATTGAAGGTCTCCCGAATTCTGGGTAGGAACAACAAATGAACAAAAACAGCCCAGAAAACGGACTCAGCACTAGTTCTCAAAATCTCCATTTTGTATGGTTTTGACCAGTATTCCTGACATTTACATATAAATATACATGTTTCTGTCGTGAGCTATCGATAGGAGGTAGATAGAGCACTAGTGAAAGTAAATGACCAAACTCCGAACTGGTTTTGGGAGTGTGGAAAGAGAAAAAGCTGTTTGTCCCACTGAACAGTACTGTCCCACTGACCGGTACGTGACTGTACTACTTCCTTCTGTGGTGGGTCCATATTGTGATTTGGACCTGGCCCAACAGGAGTTTGGACAAACTATTTTAGCCACTGAGGTAAAGGAATTGAATAGAAAGTAATCTGTATTGGGTAGAATTTTCATCCTTTATGGCCATTAAAAAAGTATGAAATCATCTGGTCTTCAGAGAAAAACATATCCTAAAAGTTGTGAAAATTCCCCCTCAGAAGGGATGAGTTAAAAGGTTGAAAACACCTCAAAATTTGTCCATATTCATACCCCATTGAATTCATCCCTGGGAATGACATCCATCTGCTAAATGGGGTAATTCACACAATGAGACTCCCTCCAATTATGGGATGGTTTTCATTCCATCAAGGACAAAAAACAACCCTCTGCCCAGGTTCAACTTTTTCAGAGTAAAAGAATGGCAATTTTTCATATACTTCATGATCAGTTTCATACTTTTAGAAGTGAGATTTCAACCAATTTCTTTGCACTATATGCATATCAACAATTAAATAAATTAACTATATAATGGTGACAAACATTGCTATTCATCATCTGCACTTTATTTAATTATATATTTACCTACAATTATCAAACCACCCTATGAGCAGGTGCTCATAGGCATGGGGTGGATTGCAAGTGGGCCCAGTGACACAAAAAAAAGAAACCAGGAGATGTGTGTTCCCTGGGCAAGAGAAAAAAAAAAGAAAAAAAACCCAGGAGATGAGTGTCTCCTGGGCCTGTCCATGATGTCACCATCCCTGTCTCCTCCCCTCCCTCTCATTGACATCTCCCCACCCTCTCATTGTCCTCTGCTCCCTCTTGTTGTCCTCCTCTCCCTCTCATTGTCCTCTTCTCCCTCTCATTGTCCTCCCCTCCCTCCTGTCTTCATCATCTCTCCTCCCTCTTTGTTGTCTCCCCTCCCTCCTGTTGTTGTATCCCCTCCAACCCACCCTGCAACCAGGGGCTTGCAGCAGTGGTGGTCGTGGCATCACCCCCATCCCCCTCAGTTGTCATTATCATTGGTCCATCCACAATCCACCCCACAAGCAGGTGCCCGTGAGGCTGGGGGCAGGTGGTGTGCCTTGTTGTTGGTCCTCTCTGGGCATTGTCATCATGCCCCTGACATCATTATTGTTGGTCCACCCATGATCCACCCCATGAGCAGTTGCTTGTAAGGCTGGGGGCAGGTGGTGTGCTTCATTGTCAGTCCTCTCCAGGCATCATTGTCATGCCCCCGATGTTGTTATCATTAGTCCACCCATGATCCACCCCACAAGCAGTTGCTCATGAGGCTGGGGGCAGGTGATGTGCTTCGTTGTCAGTTCTTGCCAGGCATCATCATCATGCCCCCATCATCAGTTCATCATTGAACACCCACAACCCACCTTGCAAGCAGGGGCTCACAATGGTAGTGGCAGGTGCTGGTCAGCTTTGTTGTCCTGTCATAATAATAGTATACTATTTAGCTAAAAAAAATATTATTAGCAACAAACAACATGAAGCAAGTATAAAAAAAACTTGCCAATGGCCCAAGAGATGTTGTTTGACATCTCTGGGGCCTTTGCTTTGCCTCCTCCTCATTGTTCCATCATCTCCTGCAGTTCCATCATTGCACTGTCATTTTGTTTGGCCTGCTGGTGGCATTGCTGTTGTCTTGCTGTTTTGAAGTGGCACATTCCCACCCCATTGTGGTGGCAGCCATCGTCATGTGGTAATGGCAGTAGGAATGACAGTGACAGAGCATGTGAATATGTCAGACCCTGGTTGATATTGCACATGAAGTTGCAGTTTCAGGTGTGTCAGGTATACATACATCTGACATGTGACTTGTTGCATGAGAGCAGTTTGGAATGACTTACATCTCTTGCACAATGCTGGCAACAAGATGAAGTTCACCTGCTTGTGGTATGAAATAGTATCTGAGAGATTCCCTGCAAAAAAACCTCTTTAGGGCATGATATATATATAATTCAATCCATCCCCTAAATATCTGACTCTGAGAAACACCCATGGAAATATCATCTTCTGCCCCAGGCCTCCTTGACTGAGATTAGATGCATTCCCAGGATTCATTCACTCCTGGAAAGAAATTCCATCTTGTTTATTTATGAAAGGCCTGTAATAATGTACATCTGACTTGCATCCATTTGATGTTTGAAATCTATGGTATTAAAAGCACCCCTATAATTCATTCATTTACAAAAAGAAATGTCATCCTATTCACTTATGAAAAAATTGTAATAAAATATGTCTGACTTCCATCCATTTGATGTTTGAAATCCATGATATTAAAACCATCCTTATAATTCATTTATTTACAAGAAGAAATTTCATTCTATTCACTTATGAAAAAGTTGTAATAAAATATGTCTGACTTCCATCCATTTGAGGTTTGAAATCTACAGTATGAAAATTCATCCCAAGTTCATCCACCAAATATTCAGCCATTTATACTAGATATTTCCTATTTTCTGACTTAAATAGCTGAAATCCATACCCCACAGTGAGCAACAAGCATCTCCAAGTCAGAGACAGGATTCACCAAATGTGAAGACTGTGATTTCAGATACCTTTGCTGTTTTCTCTCAAGAAAATCATGTACTGGATCATTCTCCATCCCTCCAAGTTAAGTCTGCTCAAGTCTTTTCCACTTTCAAGGGGTTACTAAGTCATGGAAGCCCATTGTAAAATTGGAAATCCTTGAAAGGGTTAATTTCTGCTTTGTTTCCATGCAACCAGCACATTCTGGAGGAGCCACACAGCAATTACAAGATACAATGTGCAACAATTGATGCATTGACACACCATTTTGAGAATTTTGATTTGCCCAGACATCATTAACTCTTTCAAAAAGACTGCTAGCTAGTTTAGAACAATTTCCTGGAAGTACATTGTGTAAAAACTGTTCATGGAATGCATAGTGTGATGTTCTCAAAAATATCCTGTTTTGGAAGTGGTCATGCTGATCACATGATGTTTGTTTGTTGGGTATATATGAATTCTACCTTGGTAGTACAACCATTCCTTATCCAGGTAATATAATAATAGATGTATTGTTTATAATAAACATCAGAACATATGTGTATCACTAGTAAGATCAAGATTTCGGAAATATGCTGTAGAGCTGAATATTCTGCAAATCTGGATAAAATATTCACACACAGACATTGTATAAGCAAATGTCTGGAAAAAGACCAACAAATCATATTTTGAATGATTTATTCCTCCTTACTCTGAAACTCTTCTGATTTGTCTGACATTATGCTATGCCACATGGAGTGCATTAACATCTGCCCCCTTCTCTATCAACAGCTTGACAATCTCCTGATTTCCATTAGATGATGCAGCACGGAGTGCATTGCCATATTTTCCTCCTTGTGTGTTGACATCTGCCCCCTTCTCTATCAGCAGCCCGACAATCTCCTGATTTCCATTAAATGATGCAGCATGGAGTGCATTGCCATATTTTCCTCCTTGTGTGTTGACATCTGCCCCCTTCTCTATCAGCAGCTTGACAATCTCCTGATTTCCATTAAATAATGCAGCTTGGAGTGCATTGTCATAGAACCCTCCTTGTGTGTTGACATCTGCCCCCTTCTCTATCAGCAGCTTGACAATCTCCTGATTTCCTTTAGATGATGCAGCTTGGAGTGCATTGCCATATTTTCCTCCTTGTGTGTTGACATCTGCCCCCTTCTCTATCAGAAACTTGACAATCTCCTGATTTCCATTAGATGATGCAGCTTGGAGTGCATTGCCATAGAACCCTCCTTGTGTGTTGACATCTACCCCCTTCTCTATCAGCAGCTTGACAATCTCCTGATTTCCATTAGATGATGCAGCTTGGAGTGCATTGCCATAGAACCCTCCTTGTGTGTTGACATCTACCCCCTTCTCTATCAGCAGCTTGACAATCTCCTGATCTCCATTAGATGATGCAACTTGGAGTGCATTCCCATAGAACCCTCCTGGTGCATTGACATATGCCCCCCTCTCTATGAGCAGCTTGATAATCTCCTGATTTCCATTAGATGATGCAGCATAGAGTGCATTGCCATATTCCCCTCCTTGTGCATTGACATCTGCCCCCTTCTCTATCAGCAGCTTGACAATCTCCTGATTTCCATTAGATGATGCAGCTTGGAGTGCATTACCATAGAACCCTCCTTGTGTGTTGACATTTGCCCCCTTCTCTATCAGCAGCTTGACAATCTCCTGATTTCCATGAGATGATGCAGCTTGGAGTGCTTTGCCATATTTCCCTCCTTGTGCAGTGACATCTGCCCCCTTTTCTATCAGCAGCTTGACAATCTCCTGATTTCCTTTACATGATGCAGCTTGCAGGGCATTGCCATATTTTCCTCCTTGAATGTTGACATCTGCCCCCTTCTCTATCAGCAGCTTGACAATCTCCTGATTTCCATTAGATGATGCAGCATAGAGTGCATTGCCATATTCCCCTCCTTGTGCATTGACATCTGCCCCCTTCTCTATCAGCAGCTTGACCATATCCTGATTTCCATTAGATGATGCAGCATAGAGTGCATTTCCATATTCCCCTCCTTGTGCATTGACATCTGCCCCCTTCTCTATCAGCAGCTTGACAATCTCCTTATTTCCATTAGATGATGCAGCTTGGAGGGCATTGCCATATAACCTTCCTTGTGCATGGACATCTGCCCCGTTCTCTATCAGAAGCATGACAATCTCCTGGTTTCCATTAGATGATGCAGCTTGGAGTGCATTGCCATATTTTCCTCCTTGAATGTTGACATCTGCCCCCTTCTCTATCAGCAGCTTGACAATCTCCTGATTTCCATTAGATGATGCAGCATAGAGTGCATTGCCATATTCCCCTCCTTGTGCATTTACATCTGCCCCCTTCTCTATCAGCAGCTTGACAATCTCCTGATTTCCATTCGATGATGCAGCTTGGAGTGCAGAGTTGCCATATTCTCCCCCTTGTGTATTGACATCTTCCCTCATTTCTATTAGTCTCTGGACTTCATCAAATAGCCCAAGCAATGATGCATAGTACAGTGGAGAAACAGCCAGCTTTTTTGAAAAATCAATTCCCCCCCACAGATCCTCTGGCTCCCATAGTTGTGTCCAAATCACAAATGCTGCTCTATTGGGCTTAAAAAGATCCTGTATCAACTTCTTCATCACTCCTGACTTCCTGTCATTTTTTTCTGCATCTCTGGCATGATCAACCCAATACTTTGCAGCATAATGAGCCAGCTGGAAGTTATGAATATTTTCATGGTTCAGACTCTCATAGGCAGTGAACTGCAACAGGTATCCAAGGCAGGATTCAGCAATAAGGCAGCTGGAGTCCCCCTCACTAAAGTTAGCATGTGCCGCAATAAGGTACTCTTTCACTGTGAAATGTGCCAATTTTATTTCTCCTACTCTTGGTATTAGTTTATTTAACATGAGTATTGAGAAATCTGTTACCATTTATCACTGTCACCAGATCAGCACATACTCTTTCCACTGATAGCCTGTTCCACTTTTTTCCTGGCTGAAATTTGGGCTGTTGGTCTTCTTCAATCTTGACAATTGCAACAGTTTCACAAATTTGTTCAACTGTAAGTGGTTCTTTAGAAAAAGCCAGCCACTGCATGATAGTCAGAACAATGTCATGGTGGTGAGGACCAAGCTTGGCAAAAAATTGCTGATATGAGTGATTGAGGTCTGGAGGCAGATCCTTTAATTGTGCTATGACCTCATCAGGACTGTTGCACTCATTCAATGCACTGAGCTGCATTGCCACCCATCGGAACCTATAGACCCAGATAGACCTTAGTATATGACTCTGAGAATTGTGATAAACTTGGCCTACATTCCACCAGCACAAGTAAGCAAAGACTCCCTGATATTTCTCTGTATTTCTTCATTCCACTGCACCAGTTGTCCCGATTCTTCCATTTTTGAGTTGATGTATAGCTTTATATCAGCATCAGTGAGGTCATCAAGCTGGATAACTTGTTGCTGTGGAATCCTTGAAAGATGGTTGGTGATATCAGGCCTGTTCCTGCTAGTTAACAGCACATGCAGTCTCCCCCCTCCTCCAATTAATAACTTCTGTAGCCATGCAGCTACCTGACTAATTTCATTGCATTCATCCAATGCATCAATGATAATGAATGTCTCTGGTAAATGCTGAAGTGCAGAGCTGCAGATCTGTTGGACAACATCCCGTGAAGGCAAAGTGGTGCCAGAACCACAATTTTTGTAACCTGTCACCAATATACCAGGTAATGTGTCAAGACAGACACACAGCTGATAAGTAATGGAGCGAAGAAGACCATCATAAGATTGTAGTGATGCTTGGGCATCTCTACTGTCAAAAAAGAAATATGTGCAAGTACTGTTGTCACTCTGGACAACAGACTTAATAATTGATGCACTGGAATTCATATAATCATGGACCTTCTTGTCAGTTCAGTGGATATACATACCATAATACTGTCTTGCCACTTCCCGCTAGATTATCATCAACAAACCATCAGAATATCAGAGTTCTCATGACTCACGCTTCCCAATTAATCGGAGAACTGAATCTGAATCCTGCTTCCATTTCACAAAAAAGTCTTCTTTGAAGATCCAGGATGCTGTATCCTCGAGGCATTTCTCAAGTGCACCATCATAGTTGTTGTTGGGCACTATTGCAGACATGGACAACCAAGAAAATATTTTCTTTCGTTCATCGGCTGGATAAAAGAGGGTTTATTAGCTTTGCTCACATTATCATGAGGGGACTTTGAGGAATTAGAAAATATTAACCTGTGGTGACAACAATATCATGGTCTCGGTGTAACTGCATATAATGTCAATTTTCGATTGTATATGGTCAGGATGAGGCATCATCCAACCTTGATTTCTTCCCGGATAACACAGACTTCCTGGCGGGTATCAATAGTGACGACGAGCTTTATTGTGACGAGGGATAGTTAGTGGCGGTACAATCAACGACCAATCGACTCACGTTAGCCTCACTGATAATTCGATCCAGATTATTGTTATGGCTTTTCAGTGAAGATGCGTCATCGGTGCTATTGAAAAACCGAACTAATGTTCCACTAGATCTCGCCTGCTCTATCTCGGCGGTCAGGCTTTTGATTTCGCTAACGGAGAAGTATATCAGGGAGATCGATCAACGAATATCGGAAGACACGTACGCGTCCAGCTTCTCGACAAAGTCAACGACGTCCCCGCTAGCTCCTTCGATTTCCATCTCTTTCACCTTTGAGAAGATAGGTTGGAGATTTTTCATTCGCGTGGCTAAGTTTCCGAAACCCTGAACATTCTCTGAGGTTTCCTGAGCGATTGTCTCGTTAGAACAGCGTCCACAACTCCCAGATGCTTCGCCAACATACTTGAACCCTTTCAATGATTGTTAACAATCCCGACAATGCAGTTTTAACGCCCGGCCCAGGAATATCGCTCGAGATCTTGAGTAATAGCTTTAGCGCGTTAACGGCGGTATCTTTAGCCGTGGAACGGCTCGTAGGGACAGTTTCCGAACGAGACGGAATGACATTTGAAGTTGGGGCTACCACTGAGATAGCAAGGTTGTACGCGATGAGCGATGCTGCATCAATCGGGTCTGTGAGAGGGGGTCTCGCAAGAGATGGGGTAGCATTCGGAGTCGGGGTGCTGGAAGGCTGTTGCTGGACCAGACCGGGGCTCGAGGAAGAGGGCTGCGATCCTGGGGGCTTGCGCACCCCCAGCTTCTTGAGCACTGAAGATAACTTTGGAGGTATGAATTTCGGCATGATGATTCAGAACAAAGAACTAGATACGATACTGTCACCCTCGTCACACACTACCCCAGTCCGTCACATGTGGGCGCTTCTCTGAAGACGGGACGAGCAATGGATGTTCCCATCGCTAACTTGAATGCACGCTTGGGCTCCGGCGTTGGGCTCATCCGCTCATACAGGGCAAGGCTAATGGTAGTTCCATGTCCCACGACGCTTTCTCTTTTCTCGAACCTGGTGCAACCTGAACTGAACGGCGCAAGTCATTCTCCAGCGGATCCCATTGGGTGGGAGGATTTGGAGACCTTATGGGTGGGCTTTTCTCGTATTGTTTCGTTGTGCTGTATGTTGATTTTTCTTCTGCTATTTTCAGGCTTTTCTGGCAGTGCTTACTAGGTGTGACATCTGCGTTGATGGATATAAAGTATATCCGCATTGCTCTCATCGCATACTGCGAACTATTATCCCATGCTCGGAGCTCGACATCTACGACAATCGCTTTAGCCCGCCTAAAGAACTTCGTGTGGGGTTGAGGGCGACTCCTGCTCGTACGTCGTATCGTCCAATTAAACTCTTAGAACCTTATATTTACAAAATGCAGGCCCGGGTCATCGCGCCCTCCGCCTTTTCATGATTTATAGCGCTCAATATTCTCTGTACAGACGAGGACGAACGCCTCGATACGAAGAGCACCTTGGAGAGGATGAAGGGAACTGTGGATGAGATAAGCGCAGGAGGAGCATGGTCTTTGTAAACCCTGCGAGGAGCAGCAGAGGTGCGGGTGCGGGTCCCGGCAGGATGGTTACCTCCGCTCGTGTTGGACCGAACTTGCCGAGGTTGGGCTTCAGCCATAGTGCCAATCTTAAGCCGGTGGAGTCAGGAATGGCGGATGTAGAGGAGGAGGACTCTCCTGAGGATGCGGTTGCGGTTGCGAAACAGGATGGAAGACGTGCTAACGCAGAAGAGGGCGATAAAGAGGAGAAAGAAGACGAGCCGCTCAGGAGTTGTTCTCACTGCTTCGACCCGGTTTTACGGATGAAGCGCATGTTAGGGAAGGTGATCCCATGCAGATTCTTGATATCGTTCTACCCAACACCGAGGAAATAACGAACCTGTTGGTCTCCAAGACACCGCGAAAAACGATGCACCCTCCTCCCCCGTGCCCCCCTCCCCATGGTGACGGACGACGATAATCCGGAGGATGGATCTGCCGATCAGAATGTGACTGTATCCATCTTATCATTCTATCACGCCACTCCCTGCGCCGACAAACCTTGGCGCGCGGAAGGTTGCAGCACCTGTGAAACACACAAGAGCCGCAGGCACAACCATTTTGGGGCAGGGGACGTACGCCAAAACCTACGGCCACTGTAGTTCCCACCAAGACTGCAATTACTGAGCGAGAGAAGGATGATGAGGACGGGGGATAGACAAGTGATGAAGACTGCAGCGACGGACGTGGAGGTGGTGCATGATGGTGATGATGAAAATGAAACTGCAACAGCTCAATGCAATCGACCGAGGAGAGACTGAGTCGTTCGCAGCCATTGAACCCAAGGACTAGTGACACGATGGATCAAACCGAAGACTAACTACATCCGTAATCGGATCTTGACCCAGCTTTTGCCCATTCATGTACTACTCCAGTCATATATTTTAGCCCTAGTCAGAGTTGACATTTATCTGGGGCTCGCAAGTCATCGATCAACGTTCAACCTGGGTGCGGTGATGCCACGGCTCGTCGAACAAGACGTGACTCATAAGTGGGATGCGGCATCCGAAATTGTAGTGGGTCATTAGTGGGTCATCAGTAGATCCACTCCCCAGCTCTAGGCGATGAGCGCCATCAACTGTTTCCGAATGGCCATCTTATTCTGCCTGACACGGTTCTTAGGTATGTTGTTCACTTTTGTTATGCTCCAATCTCATGCCGCAATTTTTAGAATAATTCTTCCGCAAACTGTCGTTGGAGAAGTGCGACACCGCTCGCTGCCTCTGTACAATCGTCTGAAAGCCCTGATCAGAATGGACGACAAACGAATATGGGTATTTTACAACAAATATCGATCGTTTGCAGTCCATCTTCGAAAAATCATATCTACCTGCACAGAAAGAAACTTTAAGACAGCAGTGAGAACGGAAGAAGGCGAAATACTTAATGATTGCAATGATGGAGGTTTGTCCAAATTATCTTTTATTAAACATTCTAATCCGTGAATGCAGCCGTTCGAAAGCAACCTCATAGTACAACACCCACATTCATCCACCCGTACGTGGCCAGGCTGCCAAGAAACTGCCAACGGTCGTCTTGATGACAGAAGATGCAGCTAACCGCCACAATGGTGAAAAAGCTGCCATCGCTTGTATTTCAGGTACGGGCCCAGGCCTCTTCGAAGACATCGTTTTCTCGATGACATGTAGTCTGGAAATATGGCGAGGGAATGAAAGAGTCCACGCAGCTCCTTGATCTGTTGCCAGTGGCAGCCGTGGGATCAGATGAGGTCGAACCAACGAGAGCTGTTGCAGGGCGACAAGCATTATGCATGGATGTATGTATTTCAACCTTTATCATGCTGTTGCTTGTTTCTCGACCACACCACCGCACCTTCCCCAAAGCTGGTCACTTGTACCAAGGCCACTTTAATGCCGATCAATATAATTAGCTGGAGGTGCGCACGAGACATCTATTTATTTATTTTTACTTGTGCTTACAACTATGTCAGGGTAACGTCCCAATACCGGCGTTCGCTAAACCGGTCCTACTTATCGGCCGCGAAAACATGAATCGGGCAGTTCAAGGCGACGTCGTCGTAGAAGTATTTTCCGAGAAGGAGTGGAAAGCACCTGCGCACGAAGTCGTTGACTAGGACTGAGCGTACCACATATCTTCATTCTATGACATTCACAATCACGTTTTTCCAACTTTCAGCAACTCTCCAAAATGACGACCCGGAAGACTTTGGCGATGAAGACCACGAGGATGATGACATCCTCGTCAGAGAGAAAAAGCAGCCGACGAGCCGAATTGTCGGAGTTATCAAGCGCAATTGACGAGCATACGTCTCACCACTCTAATTCTGGTGCCTAGACTGACGAAACCCCCCACTGGCCACAGTTACGTATGTCATATCGACAGTACATCCCTAACACCATCCAATGCAACGTCCCTCTCTTGACAAACAGTCTTTGTGACCTGTTTCCCAGTTACTGCCCCGCATTCGACTACGAGCACGACAGGCTCCCTCTCTCATCGGGCAGAAAATCCTGGTCACCATTGATCGGTGGGTTACAACGTCCCGATACCCCGAGGGCCGTTTCGTGCGAGCTCTAGGAAAGGCTAAGAGCAAGGAGTGGAGCAGGAAAGTTTGCTGTTGGAGTTCGAGGTCCCATATCGACCGTTTGGGAAAGCGATCTTGGGCAGCACCGCACTTCTACAGTTGAAAAGACACCACCCAATGTCCAGTCAATCTGCATTCCTTGATCCCTTGACAGCACTCCCGCTCCACTGAAAGACAGGTGCGCGGTGAAGCCTTACTTGTAATGAACACTAATACCGAATGTTGATGATCTCCAGCCTGGACCAGTGGACGAAATCCAAGTCCCGCAACGGCAATTTGCCATCAAACTACCGATGGACAATGAACCACACCCCGGCGATGTCGGAGGCGAACAAACCCGCTTCCTACCACTTTCCACCTCATCTGACTCCAAGTGGATAACGGAATCCTCGACTTCCAACTCAAGCGGGGGAATACCGGTGACTCCGCGGTCTAGTCTTCCAAATGCCCTTAGCGATCGCATGTTGCCTTCGGGTTGATCGGAGAGATACGGACAACATTGCATGATATTCACGAAGACCTAACACTTGCTCCCCAGTATGAGTGTGGAATAAATTGGATGGAACTTCGAAGGCATAATCGATGGTCGAAATGGAGGCACGAATTTATTGTAATCGGTTTCACAGTGCAAGCCCCCGATACTCCGAGTCGTGAACCCTTCGTTTTTTTCGTTCGGATCGACCGAGGCTGGGCTGCTCCTCCTTGATGGAGAGAGTACCTTCCCTCAGAGTGGACTGTCGACCTTGCATGGTGGGCTTCTTATTTCCCTGTAATCAGAAGTGCAAAGCCTGCTTCGGGCGAGGTGTAGAATCTCAGTTCTTCGTCCAGAGGACGAACATACATCTCCTGTTGTTCGGCTTGAATCTATCGGCCAGGGGTGGACTGACGCCATCCACGAATTGAGAAGGATGCATTCTACAAGTCAAGCGAGCGGGGACTATGCACTTCTCGGTGCGAATCACTGGCCGTTCCCACGGACGATTGTAGCACTTTACTTCTCCAGCCCAGTGGCCAGAGATCGACTACTGAACGTGTTCATAGATGGCAGACGAGTCTGCTATGATGCTTTTCGAAAGAGGTGTGGGGAGGACGTATGGACTCTGGGGACAGTTGCGTTGTACAGGCGTACGTCACAATTCATCGACGTTATCAGGCGCTGATTCGACTTGTTGTTAGCTTGGCACAAACACCAGCCACCTGTGTCGCATCGGGCATGGTTACTCATTCAATATATGTCCAATACCCAGATCGATTTTGTGAAAGCTACTTTCACTAGTAGTCACCTCGTGGCATGCTGTCGTCAGGTTGGCTGGATAGTGTGCACGGGGGGGCACATTTGCTGGGTTGAAGTGAATGTATGGCCAACTTTTGGGAATCCGCCACTTGCGCCGTTCACGCAATTTGAATCTTACCATAAGGATGACTGCCCAGCCATGATTCTTGCATCGGACGGAGCCCCTGTATTTCAAACACCTCTCGTCAATCATCATTCGGGTTGGGATGAGAGGCTGGAAATGGGATAATATTCCGTTACTGCTAGGCACTGCTTTCGTGCATGTTGCACCAGTACAGGAAGTCTCAAATCACAATCTTGTCCAGCCAAATAATTCCACTCCCCATACTCATCACGAAAAGCGCAGCAATCTAGCAAGTGCTTACTCTGATGACCCCTTGATCTTACAAAAGCAACCCCTCTTCTTCGACTTTGTTGATCAAACATTAGTAACGAAGATTGATCCCTCTTTTTTATGCGACAAGATAATTCTGGGCGATCGATTTAGTTTGTGGCTGGATGGTAGTTTGGTGGGTGCTCAGGTGGGATGCCCGGAGACGTCGATCCATGTTCAGGCATCTTGGTTCCAGATTCCACGCTCCAACCTTCCAGTGACAGTAGCAGGTTGTTGGAAATACAAACTGTATATGATCTTTGAAGGATTTCTACACTAGGTTATACTATACATGAATATTATCATCAATCCTGGGACAGACAAACAGCGAGACGAATAGCACTAGCATTTAATAAAATTCCCCACTATCATGGTTGGGATCCCCCACTTATCCCTCCGGATCGTGAACGAAAAACAACAGTTGATAAATCCTTCCTCATTTGGAGGATCATCAACTCGCTTCGCCATTAGCGAATTTGGGCTGCTCGAGCCAGGGTTTAGAAGTGGTTTATACCGAAGCA
Organism: Tricholoma terreum; assembly: GCA_003316345.1. NCBI lineage: Eukaryota > Fungi > Basidiomycota > Agaricomycetes > Agaricales > Tricholomataceae > Tricholoma > Tricholoma terreum. The sequence continues at coordinate 13,709 of QFEU01004952.1, read as the reverse complement.
CACACGAAGTGAGAACCGCTTTCTGGGAGGAATCGAAAGCGACGTGTCCGTATTTCTGAATCGGGTTAAGCGAGATACAAGATCAAAAGAAAAGATATAACATACTTCCCAGTAGTTGACCGCGGACTCTTCGGCCATGAGCTCGTATATACATAGCCTGCCCTGTAGAATGTATATCAGCGCGAGTGAGATTACGAGACGTAACAATAAGACATGCATCGCGCATCATATAACCGTCTACCCCTACAAGTTCCGAAAACTCTCGGTTACCCTTGTATATCTCCCCTGTCCGCCGCCACAGACAGGCGGGTACACCCATCGCGGAGAAAACGCGGTCGTAATCCAGTAGTAGCCGCTCAAAGGCTTCTTCGATGAAAACAAGGTCCTATTTCGAATGCAGGTTAATAAATGTTAGGCATGGGATCAGTGTATTGAATACATACGAGATCGCGAAGCGATTGCGCAACTGCCTGCACGCAGCAAGATTTCACAGTTCAGCCAACAACGAAAAGATATGCAAGGAGACTCTCACCCTGAACTTGGGCCTCAGCACCGAAAGCGGCTGCAAAATCTGCTGTTTCGACTCTTGCGAGACACTTCGTACTCGTCAATACTACCGTGAAAGATCAGCATCATATGCGTACTTTCTGTCCATCCATCGAGACAACCGAGCATAACCTTTGACGTAGTTATACGGTTTCAAAAGCCCGGCCTCATACTTACTACGGATGACTCTATTGAGCCGCTCGTTACGCGAACCTGACTCCTGGTCCGCGGCTGTAAGAAGGAACTTTTCCGCTTTCGTGGCGGCGGGCAGAATGGCGGTTGACGTATCATCCTGTTGCTTTAGCTGCTGCTGCTGACCCGCAGTGTTCATGGTGGTTGAATCCGAGGCGAAGTTTGGTTCCATACTGCTGATGGCAGAAGTAACGTAGGAGGTGGTGGGAGAGAGCAGAGATGGAGTAAGATTGCTGGAGGGTGGCGTAAAGAAAGACCCTTCATCCAGAGTTTCAAGAAAATCACTGTGAAAATACGTATGAGAGGCACGCCAAACAAAATTGTAAAGGAAGATGCACGTTAGGACTGAGAATTCATTACCCAGGGTCTCTGGTTGATAGAGAAATTGGTTCTGTATGACGTTCATAGGCCATGCCGTTTGTTGGGGCTGTTGATTTGGGGGAGGACCTTGATAAACGGTTACTGTGTGCGGGGTGTGTGTGAGTGGCAGTGCAGATAAAATGTCGAATGACCGGACACACCTGGCGCGAAGTTCCGGGACAACTCCATAGTCCCCATATCCGCATGTTGCTTATCCGTAGACTTTGTCCTACGCTCATCGTGACATAGATGACCGATTTCGCGCTTGATGCTTTGCGCCGATGTCAGCCTCAGGTAAAATAGATGAAGTGGAGACTAACCAACGTTGGCATGGTCTCCCTTCATCGCATGTCATATGACTCCTCCTGCAGTACAGGCAAGCATGGTTGACCTTCCTCCTCTTTGCACCCTTCTTTTTCTTGCCCCCCTCGTCGTCCTGGTTGGAAGCGGTAGGCTGTGCATCACCAGAGCTCGTACTAGCAGTGGGACCTAGAACGGTAGTAACAGGCCCGTTAGCTTGCGCAGAATCAGGATAAGTTGTGAAATTGGACATCAGAGCATGAGGACAAGTAGGCGGTCGTCCGCCCAATTTGAAGGAAGAGCAAGAAGGCTTCGATTTACTTTGGCAACCGTCCGTCCAATCGGATTATGTAATCGAAAAAAAACGTCAGTTGACAGGTGCGCCACGTGCGAGTCATGTACTACAGGTACATTTTCTTTTTTTTTTTTGTGTCAATTTATTGTCCTGTCGGGGCATGGCCCCATGATAGACCTTACATGTAATCTATACCCGAAGGCCCCGGTGCCTTGACCTCGCCGTAGCCCATGCACTGCAGACGGCATGCCCATGGCAAGTTGGCAACCGCTCCCCCTGCAATCCGACTCCTAGAGCCGTTTAGGGCTACCGACTGCCTCCAGGACCCTCCTTCGGTTAAGTTCCTTGTCGTGAATGTTCGGCTGTTAAGTGCACTACAGGTACATATACATCATTCAACCTATCGTATGTTAGCAGTCTCAGAACTCCAACAGGTGCAGCGCAGCATTCAAAGACTCGTCGATGGATGTTGTCCATGCCCATTCCCAATTCTTAGCGACAGTATTCCCTAACTTTTGCAACCTGAACAGCTGTTTCTCTGGGTCAAGACCGTCAAGGTCCAACCCGTAAAAGGTGAAATACTGCCCGTTAAGTCTGGACTTCTCCATGACCTGAAGAGCCGCAGGACGGCGAATGGTATCGTAGCTGTGAAGCGCGCGCGCGAGGGTATCTTTGGTTGTACCTGGGTGGCCTAAAACCGTGGCGAGAAGGTACGCATCCTTGAATGATTCTCAGTTAACTTGGCGAACCACACCATAGCGAGACCTACTTCGATTGCCTGACCAGCTCCTGATCCTTGATGCGGCGTCATGGCATGGGCCTAATAATCATCAGCGTACACGATATCAACCCCAGTGTCAACCGCACCGCATCTCCTACGAGTGCAACGCGGCTCGATACAAAGGACCCAAGAGGCCTCACGGTATGTATCGCCCAGCAGAGTGGTCTTTCAACACACTAGTAAATATCGTTGTTAGAACACCCGAAATGCAGATGAATGTTTCGACTGATAGCAAACCTCAATCAGGGCTCGAACTTCGGGATCCCAGCCGGAAAAAATTCGAGCGAAGGCTGACGAATCTGTAGTGAATGTCCATGGTCCGTGGAAATATGTGTTCTCGAGATCGTGCCTCGAGCTGAAAGCCACAAAGTTGATCATCTTACCGTGGCAGATGGGGTAAGTGATGATGTACTAATCTTTCTTTAGTACAGCGATCGTCCATGATAGAAATCAGCTTACGCCATTTTTACCTAGGAACTAGAAATGGGATGATGGGACGTCCATATTTAATACGCAGTGGGTGAGCAGGTGATCGACTCACCTGTGTTGGTTTGTGCAAGGTTCGATGATCAGGACTTCGTGCTCTCAATCTTTCAGCAGGTATTACAGCTCGGTAAGCGTTCGTACCGCTCCATACTGGGTCGACCGAGGCATTTAAGTCAGCCACCTCGGCCCATCTTTTCTCTGACTTTGCCCACTCTGCCTTCTCTGCCATCAATGTGCGACGTACCGCGGACTTTATTCCATCTGCGCCGATGAGTAAATCACATGCAGTCATTGATCCGTCCTCGAAAAGAAGCTCAATCAGTCCTGAAGGTCGCTGTTTGTAAGAGCGGAGTCGCTTCGAGCAGTGTGTCTTGCACGACTTTGGGAGCCTTCGAAGAAGCACTCGTTGGAAGTCTGCACGGCGAAACGTCATTAATGCTCCTGGAGAGTCAAGATAAGTACATTTTGAACGAAAGAGAAGCAGTTGGGAGCTCGCCCTTGGTCACCAGTGTGTAGAAGCCAGTAGCTACATGCTGGTCACTCTTACGGTACCCGATGGAAGCAACTGGCCGTGACGCAGGAATTGAGCGATGATCCGTACTAGCGTGGACGTTACACATACCTGGTCCCTCTGTTGGTTTTGTCTCCGTCAATTCAAGCAATTCAGGTTCCAGACCTAAACGTCGGATGATTTCCCAAGGGCCTGAAAACTAGTTAGACCATCCAGAACGACTTGTGATAATAAAAAAACCCACGAGGAAAAAATCCGACACCGGCACCAATCTCGTCTATTTGAGTTGCACCCTCGTAGACCTCAACGTCAATATCTGGATACTCTGACAATGCGACTGAGGAGTTTTGTTTGGAGCCTCAGAACCAAGAAACCGTGCAACGCGGTGGGTCAATACCTGCGGCGGTCAAACCTCCTATACCAGCTCCACTGCGTCATGCTGTCAGAGGCAATCGACCAGATCATTGGCAGAGACGTTCGTACCAGATAGCCACTCTAAACCTTTTGCTGGGTCCCATAACGAAGAGACAGAGGAGTTCAAGCTAAACAGGTTGACAGTGTCAAAAGCTGTCGCGATAACCAAGGAAAAAAGGCATTTTGAACGAAAGATCGTCGTAAATGACACGGTTGGATCGGACCATCCAGATGACCGCTCGCAAACGAGAATCCCTTGAGTTTTGGCATATGGAGCTCGCACTGGGGAAAGCCACAATTTGATCCCACGATTCAGTCGCGTCCACAACAAGTATGAGGCCTCATACGTGAAGAACAGTCGCAACCACTTTGGCACGAAGTTCATTTAACAGACGAATTGATCGACCGATCACATATGACAACGATTGGATCGGCATTGATGCGGTGACGGGCGAGGCACACGGACTCCTAGAACGATACAGGCCAGTGCAGGCCCAAAAAGCTGGTCTTTCGTCCCCCCTTGTGACGAAAGATCTAGAACATTCTTGTCTCGCATTGCAACAGCTCTCGGTATTCCTTCTCATTACCGCAAGAGCAGGACATAGAACGCCGACATCTCAAGACTCAGTGGGGCGCATCGCCGTTTCTGCTCGTCCAAGAGTGCAGTATCGAACGGGCCAACGACAGGTGGAGAGGGCCAGTTGGTGATCAGCGCTGAGCATTGATATGGCGTCCTGAACGAACGTGCAGGACTGAGGAGAAGATAAAGACGGCCGCCTAACTCAGGTTACCGATCTAGGGCCTATCGGTAGTCAGAGAACCTCGATGCTCTTGCCAAAGCTAACTTTTATGTGATGACGTAATCTATCCGGCGTTCAAGTTGAACATGACTGGCATAGCTTGTTGTCGCCATCTACTCGACGTCCCACCTTCCTTGAAGTTGGAAATTGTGTTTAAGCCTCTTAAGACTTGCATGACTTCCACAGCGTACCCATTCCACACCGCGTCACTTCTATTACTTGACTGGCACCCAAGGAGGGGAGAGCCTGAGCACGGCGCTAGGCACCTTCAAGCCTGAATATTCAATTGAACCACCGAGCAATCATGTCCCACTGGTACATAAAGCGGACAAAACCAGTGAGATTGCTGGCTCTGAATATTCGCTCCATACTACTGATTGGCCATGCAGTTCGAATGTCAAGTTCTGATTCCCGAAATCTTGCGACCTTTCCTAGTTCGTATATTGTTCTTCAAGTTCCTGCGAACGTTATACGCGACGCGCTTACCTTGCTCATGCATTGAATAGTATTATAGTCGAACCCAGACAGTGGCGTGGAGATTCGTAGTCACCATCGAAATCAAAGATTCTCGTGCTCAACAATAACAATGCACGGACCTGAGTATCAAGGTTCTAGTCTTCCACCCCATCTTCGATTAGAGGGCTGCCTGGGACATCTGTCCCGATTCGGAACCCTGAAGTTGGCCTCAGGCCGTATCGCTTTTTATCTCCTAGTTTGCTGTGCTTGTGACGTTGATTCTCGACACTGGAAAAAGTCCGCACGAAATGGCGATCAACCCCGAGATTTATAGCATCCACGAGGTCATATTCTGTCTATGGTCTCTTGGTTTACCCTAGGAGGGCGTGCGATTTCATTCGTGCAACTCCATCGAAGCAAGAAGTCCTCAAGCTCAAGCACTATGATGGTGTCCCTCTCCCGAAATTTGCGCGGCTATAGATCATGGCTTAATCATGGCTCGAACGCACCCGTTACTCTGAGTCGCTGAATCGCGAGATCATCGATATCAACAACATCCATGAAAGTTTGGTCAGGCAAGTCTGCAGCTTCTCCGCCTGCTTGTTATCATCTAGACTAGCGAACTCCAGGCTACGACAAGTTGATAAGCGTTCTAGAATGTCTACTATTCTACTCATGACGTGTACCTTACTTATCACATAATCACGGATCGTTTTTCTTGGCGATTTTATCCGATCGATGGTTAGTCTGGCTCGTCATTGTAAACTTGAAGTTGTAGTTCTAACCAAGGAGAATCCAGAACATATTTCGCTTCACCAACCATTAACAGGGGATGTCGGCATGCGCAACTCGTTCATCAAAATCATCACCAAGTTCAAGCACGTTTGTCAATGGAAATGAACTGGCTTGAGATTTCTTTGAACCAGAAGCGTTTCTTGCACCGAAGGTCGTTCCCAAGGTGCGATTTTCACGTAAGATATTCACCGAAGCCAGAAGTACTTAGTCAGAGTACTTAGATAGCTATCTAGCGCTCACGGAAATTCGGCGGCTACAGCTGGTAATAATCAAGCGTCCCGTATTCTGCACCGGGATCGCGAAACAATCGCACTCACGACCCCCAGTCTGTTCTTTTCGAAAGTTTCCTAAAGCCAGTTTGTGGTCCCGTCTTAGGATGATAGCGGTTGATCCGACGTGTTCCACTCCAGAATCCAACGACATGTATCCTAGTAGAAGAGCCTTGGGGCCGTCCACCCACGCGTCATGATATATTGGTGTCCAATTAAATGAAAATGACATCTCGAGCTTGGCCCCGTGACGTACCAAATAAAAGGCATGCATCATACCGTTGCTGACAAGGGCCAGGTGTATTTTGATTCCATAGAAGCATTTTTTCGACTGCCTTTGGTAAACGATTGTCATCTTCGCAGTTAAACTCGGGGTGGTACCCTTAGTACCGGTTCCCACTTAAATAAGGAACCCCTTCCAACTTGAAACTGTGACAACCACGTCCAAGGGCGGTAACGCATTACCGCCCTTCGCGCTTACCATGCGACACAATGAGTTGACCTGTTAACATTGACCAGAAGCAATATTCAAGTTCGTTTTTCTGTGACCCCATTATACAACCAGGCTTGGCACAATAATCCGAAGATATCTTCATTGCAACACACGCGGCGCGTCATTACTTGGAGGGTGGGAGTACATAAAGGAAAATCAATCGCATACACTGCAAGAAGTCCGAAGGAAATCCGTGGGTGGGACGAGTGAGATGATACGAGCAAAATGATACAGTTGATCGGGGATTGAGCATCCCACTTTCATGTCAGAGTTACGGACCCCAAAACCGCAGCGAATGATCGGATATTACTGGTAGCTCCTAAGTGCTGGTATCATGCGCATGGATAGGCTTATTACGGCCCATTAGGTACATTGAATATGGGAAGGTAAGAAGGAGAGCAGAAATGCGTGGCGTCGGACACAGTGCGCTTGAACGGCGCCAAGCCGACTCTTTTGAGCACGGCAGTTCACGTTCACGGGGTAGTCGCTCCAAAGATTGCTCAGCTCTTACATGTGAGTTCTCTCCGAGTCCTCCCCCAACAGTCCGTCTACGGTAGCCCCAAACTACTTCTTCCCTCCGAGCGGACCCGTTAGCAACACCCGGGCCTATAAGATATGAGTCATTATTATGCCCTAGAAGATTTGTTTAGTTCACTCTTCCCTTCTCTGCCTTTTATCGATACTTCGCTTCTGATATGATGTCGGTCTCGGTATTCTTCACCAATATCGTTTTGACCGTCAACCACCTCTATTCAGCTTTTGCGTCCCCGATAGCGTCCAGGGACGCTGTTGCTGCTGGTCAATCGCTCAACTTGACACATACACTGGTGAAGCGCCAATACCACCCCTCGGACCAGTTGTGCGGCAGTGCTGAGCACTGGTGGGCTAGGGTGTGCTTCACTTCACTACTCGACCAAGCATGGGTGGACATCTGCGTGACCCCTCAGGGGACCGAATACTGGAGGTTTGGAGCTTGTCCCCCAGGCACAATGTGCATGAACTCATACGGCACTGCACCTGATGATTCACCAACCATTATTTGTCTGATTCGACCCACAGGCCCCGACGAAAGCCCTGTTGGTGGTAGTGGCCCTTCGCTCACTGGGCAAGTAGGGGTTATTCAGGTCCCGAATTCTGAAACTCCAATCCCTGTGGAGCGCATCGTATCTATTCCAATTGTGAAAGACTTACCAGAGGCATCGGTCTCAGCTTTTCTTGAAGGTATGTACCAAATCTCCCAATTGATCCTTACCTGGCAATCTCTCTTATTGACTGTCGTGAACTATGAAGGCACGGATGGAAATTACCTCGTCAAACCAATGGCAGACATAGTCGGTTCCTTGCGGCACACAACTGCGAAGGTTTGCACATATAATGAAACCAATCGAGACTGTGTACCCGCAGGCATATACAACCTTAAAGCCGGGAACGACATTGACTTCACGTTTGGCCTCGGTGGTACCCAATACGTGAGATTCTACTACGCAATTCTTAGTGTTTGAGGCTAGTTGAAGAAATGGGGTGGACTCAGCGGTGATGGTAACATTGGCAAGGGACCTTGAATACACGTCTACGGTTGCCACAGTGTCTGTTAGTGCCAGGTTGCTAGTCTCGGCCTTCTCGTATGTAACACCACGTTGTAGTCACACCTTGTGACATCTGAATCTTATTTGGTTTTCATCTTTGAGTGTTCACTTAGTGTTCCATACTATATCCGGTCAGGAGTTTGAAAGCGGACCAGAGTTTGAAAATTGGTTCTGGCGACTGCAACACTCAAAACCTTGCCATATGCTTGGGTACAGGTATTGACCTACATATGTTCGATGATAGCAGCTACTCGTATTAAAAAAATGTGCGACGTTGTGGCAACGCGATGACAATATGTCTCGACAATCTTATCAAAATCACTAATGTAATGAAGAGGTCTCCCAGATCCAGCCAGATCTGCAGCACAAAATTAGTTCAAACTGTGTACTTTTTACCTTTTGTATGCCCTCAACACCATCCCAACAGCACAGGGCACCAAATGCATTTGTTGTGGAATGCAGCGAGGAGCGATGACTTTGAAGAGTTTGAGCGTGATGGTGAGTGACAATTTTGACCTCTGCCTAAAACAGATCAGCAACGACTTTGACTCAACAGCTCACAGAATATCATCAAAAATATTATTCAGATGCCTCGAACAAAAACGATTCTCCAGACCAAAAGACAAGGTCCTGCTGCTTTGCTTGAATGGATACTTGATCACTTTCAGAGTCGTCCTGAGCTGAAAACCCACGAACGATATGCTGGTTTGTTTACAGGGCGTGGTCGTCGAGGCACTCAACCCAATGACGAGAATCTGCCTCCTGCCACATCCACATACTCAGAAACACCAGGTGCCAGACCCTCTCGACATCTATTGCAGTCAGATATCAACCGTTATCAGCCTTATCCACACTCGACGTCGCATTCCTCATATTTCATTCCACCTGCCACCACTTTCACTTTCAGTTACCAAGGCTCTTCATCCTTTCCGCACACTTACTCTCATAGTGAATATCCTTACAGTCGTAATTTTAGCACACAATCACATAGTTAATAATTATAATGATTGCTGCTCGAGTGTTTCAAAATTTTCAGTGATGATTGCGATGCTGTCTGCTGCCATCAAGCGGAGAATCAATTTCATGTGTGACAGGGGCGTTACTTGACTTTCAATCACTGGTCCTTTTGAGTTGTCGGCCTCGGTGACTCTCCGATATTCTTTCCTCAAAAATTCTGAGTAGACAGATCTATGGAAAACATAGAAATCCCCAACTCTGAAAAACCACTAAGTGTAAAATAGAGGGAGCATTGCAGGAGTGTCGGATTTATCAAAAAGTTTCAAACTCTGGTCTAGTAATAGTAGGTGGAGAATCCGATATCCATTGGAATGCATATCTATTGTGGTGTGTACCATTATGTTACTATGGACTAATATAAGCTGAGTGGGTGAAGGTGCATAGCACCTCCTGACCCAAAGAGCAAAATCTGAGCCTAAATGCAGCAGGTGAGAGAGCTGTGATCCCCACTGTGTGAAGTCTAACGATTCATTGAGTGAGTCTCGGGACCCACATTTTAGGAGGTAGACAATGAACTTACAAAGCATAGTGTGCATTTCTGGCTAATGCACATCAGAAAGCTCGATAGTGCTTAGAGATTGGCAAGGGTACATCAAACCCTGGGGGTATGAGTGAAGGGTACAGGAGGATGGTGGTAGAGGTACATATTTTCATACCCTCATCATACCCCCACCCTTCAGCTGGGTATGCAAGGGTAGACGAGGGTAGAGCGAGTGTGAGGTGGCAACTGCTTTGATATTTTACATAAGCGTGATCGGTGTGCATACTCAGTTAATCAATAGTGTTGCTTCTACATAAGAAGTGTTAATGACTAATTAACTACAAGTTTGTTGTTCTTTGAACAGGATTAGTGATTAGAACCTTATGTGATGACAAGTTTGACTTACACTCAAAAGATTGTTGGCATGTGAGGTGCACCCTTCAATCTGTGTTTCACCACCCAATAATGTCTTCAAGAGCTGGGCATTATTACTGGTGGAATCCATGCAGATCAGATGGGTATTTCCCAATGTACTAGGGGGCAGTGGTTGGCCATAGCAGTTTGTATAGAACCCATTTTATAGGCTACACAGTAACATAAGTATCGGGACCTGCAGAGATTATGTGGAAATATACTTTTGAGTGTTGTGGGTGGGGGGACTCAGAGGTGGGCTTTGAGAGGCATTAATGTAATATCAAAAGAAAACATGGGACCTGGCAAAAGAATTTGCAATACTGGAACTACATATCAAATCGTGTCAGCTGAATGAATTTGAATATTGACTCAGATATATCATATCAGTGACATCTGGTTCAAGTTAGTTTCAGGAGGACAATGACAGGACTCTTGGGAGCATGCAGGCAAGGTGGCACTGGGCATGTCACTTGCAGCTTTCTGCTAGTCTCTGCTGTCATTTGTCATGGTGTCCCATACATTTCTCCATCGGTTTTGATTAGGGCTGTGAACCGTACTGTCTGATGGGTATGGCTGTCAAAAAGATGGTCAAGTGACGGGTATGGTTCACCTGTCTACCGTCTGTCAAGTCAAGCCAGAAAACCCCCAACAGCTATGGGATGGGGATGGGGATGGCCGTACTACGGTTTTAATATGGTATACGGCTACATAGGTCACTGTGCTAAACAGTAAGGTTAGGGTTAACCATGGCCAAATTAACACAGCCACTTGGTGATTCTTAGTCACGTGATCTGCTGTGCCTTTGGTTTGTACGTGACTTCAGCTTGGAATCGGCCAAGCGTTGCTTGACGTCAATATGAATTGGCCTGGAACTTGCGAGGTGGCAACTATGAATCCAATGCGACTTCATGACTTCACGAACCATCCAACGTGGGCTAATGTTTGACAGTTGGTGTTTGAAGTTATAATTACTCTAACAGCGGGCAGAAAAATTGTGGGATGATGACTAACATGCTGCTGGCTGTCGTAAGGGGTGTCTTCTGAGCATGCAATTACAGTTATTTTGATATATCAATCTTTACTGTAATGACAGTTGTGCATGTACCACACTATAGATGATAAGTACAGTTAGTTATATATCATCCTGCCAGGTTCTAGTGCATGGCATGATGTGCAGTTTCAATGTGAGGTGCCTATATCATATTCAATCTCAATGCAATCTCTATGAATAGATGCCTATCCGTTAAAAAATGTTGTCACACCTGAATTCCGCAGTTTCCACCTCCCCCACTTTCACACCATGTCCGACACACAAGCAGCCCCTCTCGGACCACACAAGAGAACACAGTCCTCCCAATTAACAGAAAACGGAGACCCCCTGTTGCAGAAAAAGAAGGCAAAGACAGCCCCAAAACCAAAGCCCCCAGCACAGCAACATATTTCCAGAATCACAAGTCAACACTCAGCTGCTGAGATCGAGGAGGTCGAGGATGAAGGAGGTGGAATACAGCAAGTACACCCCAAGAACCCCAATCACATCCTTGAGGCAGCTGATGGCAGTGATGACGACAAAGATAACAATAGTGGGGATGATGATGCACCTGACCTGATGGATGTTGATGATGACGAGGAGCCAGAGAGTGCAGAAGTGGAGCTTGGTGAGTCTGTAGCTGAGTAAAAGAATCATTAATCTCAATGTGAGACACAGAACGGCTGATGATGAACTGGAGCGCACCAATTTATGCCTTCTTCAAGCCAATTCCCACCATTGATCACATTGATGACCACCGTGTCCACATGTTTGAGTGCAATGCCAAGACCTGCAAGGGAAAAGGAAAGAACAGCTGCAGCATTTGTTGTTACCTACACACCTCCAATGCGATGTCTACTAGCAACTTGAAGCGCCACGCAAAGATCTGTTGGAGCGCAGAAAGTGTTGAGGCAGCCAGTAACACCAAAGACATCCACGCTGCTCATGCCATTCTCGCCAAGGCAAACCTGACAGCTGGTTCAATCACTGCTGTGTTTGAGAGATTGGGAAAGGAAAAGGTGACATACTCACATCGGCAACACACGAGAACTGAATCACGGTGGGTGGTGTGATCCGAGTCTGTGACTTCAACAGCTGCTCAATGTTGTCCTTGATAGTGCAGAGATTGTACGATGGGTTGCCGAAAGCATGTGGCCCTTTCAAATTGTCAAGGACCATGAATTCCAGTCTCCGATGAAGACTGGACGACCAGATCACTACATCCCTTCCCCTGAGACTGTCTCTCGTGATGTCAAGAAAGTATTTGTGTGGTGCTGGGAGTGAATTGCAAAAATGCTGCAGGTACAGGAGTGAGATCAGTTTCATGGGATGATAATTTGAATCAAGGGACTTAGGAACATGATGGAGCATTAAATTTTGCAACGGATGCGTGGACGTCGCCCAACCACAGAGCATATGTTGCTGTCACTGTCCACTTTGAGAATGACGGTGTTCCTGTGGCAATGTTGCTTGATCTTGTCCAAGTTGCTGTGAGTCACTCCGGCCACAACCTGGCAGCTGTCTTTGCAAAAATTCTTGACAATTTTGGGATCAGTGACAAAGTAAGCACTTGATCACATTGGTGCAGCTAAATCGTGCTCACCCTCATATCCAGATACTCAGCATCACCTGTGACAATGCATCCAATAATGACACAATGATTGAAGAACTCGAAACTCTGGTTGCAGCATTTTCTGGCGAAGCAGCTCGCACATGCTGCTTTGCACATATCATCAATCTGATTGCCAAGAGTATAATCAAACAATTCGATGTACCCAAAGAAACAGAGGGAGAGGTTTTTGATGACACAACGGAGGCCCTGCTTGTGTTGGCTGGAGATATTGAGAGAGAGGAACAGGAGACGAGGGATAGTGTAAGTGACGGGAATGATGATCTAGAAGACGACAGTGAGGAGGGCTGGATTGATGAGCAAGCGGGGATGTCTGCTGAGGAGCAGGGGTGGCTGAACAATGATGTACAACCAGTATGACATGTTCTGGTAAAGGTAAGTTTGCTCATCAGTTGTTCAACGTCAAGCTCACCTGTGATGGGCCACTTTAGCTCTGCAAGATGGCCTATGCAATCAAGAACTTGTCGACAATTATTTTACCAAATTGGTATGCTACACTTGATGAGCTCGAGCTGGGGAGCTGTATCATGCCTCAGGATGTCACAACTCAGTGGAACTCAACCTATGACATGCTCCAGTTCTCACTCGACCACCGAGAGGCCCTGGATATCATAACCAGCAACTGTGAGATAAAGCGAGGTCTTTACACTCCCCCACCTTTCCTAGTGGACTCCGATCGGATTCCGATCGGACACTCGGACTCCACTAGGACTCCGATCGGACTAGTCCACCAGCCAAGTACCTGCAAAGTAATAGTCCCAGTCCCAGTCCAGTCCAATTGGAGTCTGAGTGGAGTCTGAATAGTCCTCGGAATTCCTAGGACTAGCCGATCGGAGTCCACTGGGAGTGCTCG
>QFEU01004943.1:0-24471 GCA_003316345.1 Tricholoma terreum | reverse complement strand
TATCATCACCGTGGAAGAACCAAGTGAGTTGAATGTAGGGGTGCTGCCCAATATGGGCAGTATGTACTTGTTGATTACGGAAGCTGCCGGTATATAACCGGCAATGTTTATTTGTAGCTAGAGTTTTACATGTACCTCATCCACATGCTATAGAAGTCAGTCGCACTTGTACCGCATGAGGTCTTAGTTCAACACCCCCCGCATAACAGCACTACACTTTTTTAAGTGTCCAACACTCTTAGCCTGGGACCTAGCCCAGACTACTATACTACCCACTAGGCAACGAAGTTTGATACCAACAGCCACATGTCAACACATGTGGTAACTGCTGCCAAATCTGGCAGCAAGACAAAGAAGAAGCCTTTAAAGGCAACGACGTCTACAGTGGCCCCAGATAATCCGAGGCCTATAGGTGCCGAGTCGATGAACTGGCGAACACCTGCCACGTTGACAATGAGAGTACTGAGAAGTGCCAGCAAAGTTGCTGGCACATCAACGGGACAAGAAGACTTGGACCGTTTGACACTGACGACAGAAACGGCATCTATACGAGAGGTAAATGACAAGCTCGTCAACATTACACCACAGCCAACGGCTGCGGGAATTGAGGTCAAAACAGAGGCACTAAGCAGTACCTTTAGAAGGAGCATCACCCCTCAATGTTTGTTCCTAGTAGAACCAAGGGAGGCCCAAGGAAGGCTCCCATCCTCACCAAGTGATGGAGGACAATCCTCCGCTACCGGAAAGAGCTTGCATTTGTGATACTGTCATTCAGATCGCAAACAGCAATCTGAGGAACTTCCAGCAACCATACCTGGTATACTGTCAACAATACCCAGCCCAGACACTTCTGGGCTATCAAGTGATACATGTCATCTATGACGACGTGATAAGGGCAAGGCGCTGGATGAGCCAACGCCAAGTGGAGAACATGAAATGTCAATTGGAGAGTCTTTGGACTCTCAAGCAATGGCAGTAATGGGCCTACTCAGTGAGGTAGGCCTACCATCAAATATAGCATCAGGAGAGATGCTAGAAAGGTTGAAGAAAACCTTAGAAGGATGGGAACAATGATCGAGGGTAGGATCGCCGTGATCAGACCACCCAGACAGACATAAATCCACGCCTGAATTGAGGAAGGAATCGACTCCTTCCAAAGTGTCATCGACATTGACAATGCAAACCATGAGGATGGTGAATCAGAGTCTGTCGATGCCTTGACAGCCCAATGAGACCAGCTCAGCAGCTAACGCTTGACACAGAGCGTTAGAGCGTAGTAGGAAACCTCCTGCTACCAGGGCTGATAATGCAACGGAATCGAGAATGAACTTGAGTCTACAAACACCATCAGGGTCAGGAAAAGTATCCCCAACCTCACAGGTAGCAAATCAACGCTACCAAAATAGTGCCATCAAGGATGGCTATACAATGAATATCCCTGATCAAGGGATATCCATCAATGCGAGTGGACGACCATATGATTGTCAACTAGACTGTTCAGAGAGAAGGTCAATTCTGCCCCACCAAGGTGGTGGAGCAACAGAGGGTGATCATGGACCATCTAAAGGACCGCCTGGAGATCCTCCAGGAGGCTCACCAGGAGGATCAGATAGCGATTCTTCCTATCAAGATACAGGATCTGGGGAGGAGGATGAGGAAGAAACAACATCCTCCGATGAAGAAGAGGACATCGAAGAGCTGTTTACAGCTTTAGTGATGCCTGGGTCTAGGGAAACAGCAATGCTGTCTGCCCAAACTACCCCACCAGTAATGGCTCCAATAAGCGGAGCCAAGAGGACAAGATCTCACCACAAACGTGGTGATCACTCACCAATGAGCATATCAAATGCTCGTAGAGCTGCTAGAGAGACGCGGTTCATACCCGAGATGAGATCGGGGAATGGTGATCAACTATTCCTGGACCCATATCAATGGGCCCATACAGTAGAATTAGACTCTTACAGGGATAAGCGTCGACCCAAATGTAGTAAATATCTACGTTCTGTACATACCAAACTTCACCAAATGATCGATGAAAAGGTGGCCATGTTAAACAACCACTCAACCAATACAAAAGGAGGGCCATGAGTGCCCACCCCACCATCATACAATGGTGAAGGAGACACCGAGGTGTATGAAAGGTGGCTTAGCACCTTGCTGAGATGGCTCCACATAAATAAGATTTGTGGAGCAGAATACAATGAGGAATGTATAGTATATATTCCTATGTACTTGGAAGGAGACACATTGTTGTGGTTTAACGACAATATTGACAGTTTCCACCATCAACAGGAATACTGGACCTTTAAGGAGGTCATAACAGGATTATACGACCGTTTTGTATTCCACGCAGCAATGTGCGATGCTTCAGACAAGTTCTGGAGCATGACATTCTGAGAAGGAGATGATATCATGTCCTTCTACTATAAGATGGTGCGATATGCCACATGAATAGTGAGAGCGCCAGATCACTACACCTTCAAATCTCAGTTGATGATGAACATGCCATTGGCAATGTTCAACTTCGTGATTAGTAAAGGATGTTCGGCTGAACATTTGCTAACTGAGACTATTCTCCACTATGCCAAACAGGCAGAGGAGAACGACAGACAGTTCAAACAATGGACTGATCGTAGACATGCAGGAACGAACGCGTGTCTAGGGAGGACTACCAAGCCTCTGATGGTACTTACACCCAGGCTCCATCCTAGTATGCGACGAACAACGAATGAACATCGTTACAAAACAGATGATCGAACCGATCATCCAGCAAGACCATCAAATCATAATGCTGGTTCGAGTTCACGACATCTACCTCCAGCTCCACACCACAGCAAGAGGAAGCGTACGCATGGTCATGCTACACACCACAGTGAGAGGAAGCATATGCATGGTCATGCTAGAGAGCATGATCGCCCATCAGATGATAATAATCTGCCTGACATGTCTAATATGACATGTTACGGATGTGGTGAGAAGGGACACATGGCCAAAGACCCAAAGTGTAAAAACTTCAGGAAAAGTAAGCCTGGCGCAAAAATGTTCGCAGCCCGAGAGATTCTAGACGAGGATGATGACAGAAGGGCCGATGACAGAGTTGTCGACCAAGATAAAGAACCAGGAGATCATGATGAGAATGATCAGACTCCATGGAACCAACATGACAGTGATGTCGTTGGCTCCCAATACAGCTCGGAAGGAGAAGAGGTCGGATTCAATGAATTCGATGATGGTCACTGGGACCATGAAGAGAGAGCAGAGCAGATGTATGCTCTGCAAATCAATTTGATAGGTTTACTTGATTCGACCAACAAGTTCACAGTGTTCAGCAAACTGGGCTTCGACGAGCCAATCATCGAGGAATATAATTACTATGGTCCTCAGGACGAGGACCAAGACTTTCCGCTGTTGCAGGAAGTCAGCGATTCCGAATCTGAATCTGAAATGGTTCGGAAGGAAAGCTCCAAAGGAGAGTTTCCAATATTAGTGGAGTCTGATGACCCCGAGGAAGCAGACAGTGATGATGAGGATATCATTGCACTAGAGTTACACGAACTCTTTTCAGCAATGAAAGCAGGAGAGGTAACGAGACTGCCTGTAGCGAAGCATCCTATTACGCTTCGTAAGTCGAGTCAAAAGTTGACCTGGCCAATAAGAGAACCAAAGGAGAACCAATGTTTCGTAACATTGGTCGAGATCCACAGACAACCAGCAGTAACGCTGCTGGACTCTGAATGCACTACAGATGCAATATCGTCTGAGATCACGAGCGTCGCAAGAATAAAGGTGCAAGAGCTGATGGAACAAGTACCGTTACAGCTTGGAATGGCAGGAAGCCAATTCAAGATCAACTATGGGGTGAATAGCCACATAGAGTATGGTCCCATAAAAACAGACCATTACTTCGATGTAATTAACATTGATAGATACAACGCCATATTGGGCACTATGTTCATGCGTAAACACGGCATAGTGCTTGATTTCAAGCTTAATCAAGTTCGAAGGAAGAACGAACAACTGTTCACTCTTGAGGAAGGTGGCAACAGTTACCTTATGGTACGACGAATGGCCATGAAAGAGCATCGGGAGATGCTTGTACCTAACATTGTGGGCAATACGGAACCCACTACAAATGGTACAGTTGAACCGTCAAAGTTACCTTGAGTAAACAATGGTCACAAAGAGCGACCACTGGCTGCACCTAACAAGGATGCAGATGATGCAGTTAGCAATGTCATTAATAAATGACATGAGGACAGTCAACGGACCGCCCATGAACCTAAGGAACTGACAGCTCCTTCCCAAGACCGAAAACAGTCTTCTGCAGGTAGAACAAGAACAGTGGTAATGGAAGATGAAGATGAGGAAAAACTGCCTCATCTAACCACTGGATTACCGCAAGCGTATCCGGTAATCATGGATAGTCGAGGCACCCTGACTATCGAAGATATTGAATGAATGGTTGATGAAATGCCAACCATTGATGCAAGCTCAAGAAGCTCAGCCCAGGCTATGTTAGACCTGGAAGAGGTGGACGAGATAGTCCATGAGTTCACTAGAACTCAATTTTCTCGACTGGCAGCACACGAAGAGCGCTTGCCGCCAACGATATCATGAAGCCATTCGTGGACAGAGGAAAGCTTGAACAGGATGAATGATGTTCTGTTTGCAGTAATGAATGATCATTCTGTGAAGATGAGCGATACAGGACTGCTCACTGAAGAAGATATCCCTTGATTATGAGATGAATGGAAGAAGTCGTGTCACAACATCATGCAGGGTGCACCGGAACAGCTTCCGCTGCTGAGGGATGTGAATCATTGCATTCCCCTGATTGATGAGAACAAGCGGTATAGGTATCACCTACCGCAATGTGCAGACTCTATGAGACCACAGCTGTCTGAGAAGATAGCACGATATACTCGTGCTAATTGGTGGACACCATGCCACACGGAGCAGGCTGCCCCTATGCTGTGTATTCTGAAGAAAAATACCACATTGTGTACCGTCATCGATGCTCGAGAGTGCAATGATAACATGGAAAAGGATGTGACTCCTCTTTCTGATCAAGATCTAATTTGCCTTGATGTGGCTAGAGTGAAGATTTGCTCTAAGATAGACTTCTCCGACATGTATAAACAGATACGTGTCCAACCAGACGATGTACACAAAACATCGTTCACCACAGTGTATGGCACCTTTGTCAGTAATGTGATGCAACAAGGTGATTGCAATGCACCATCGACATTTCAACGGGCAATGAACCACATATTCCGAGACTTCATCGGAATATTCTTGCATGTGTACTTAGATGATCTATTTGTCTATAGCAAGACAGTTGATGAACATCAACATCATCTCAAACTCGTATTCAACAGAATATGACAACATCAGTTCTACTTGTGTGAAGACAAGTGTGAACTGTTTGCAGACAGAATTGACTGTCTGGGGCATGTAATCGATGAAAGAGGATTACATGCAGATGCCAATAAGATGGCGAAGATTCGTGATTGGCATACACCTCACAACTATCACGAGGTGCAACAATTCTTAGGACTTGTGCAGTATCTGGCACATTTCTTGCCAGACATATCGGCCTATACAGGACCAATATCAGCAATGGAGAAGAACGGATGACTGTTCTTCTGGACACCATTACACAATAAGTGTTTTCAGATGATTAAAGCCATCTGTTGTAGGACTCCTATCCTACGCCTGATAGACGACAATCGGAATGAGCCTATATGGGTCATCTGCGATGCATTGGTCTATGGAGTAGGCACAATGTATGGACAAGGCCCTACTTGGCAAACCTGCAGACCTGCAGGTTTCATGTCCAAAAAGTTCACGGACGCACAACAGAATTACCGTGTGTTTGAGCAGGAAATGCTCGCGATACTCGAGGCCCTCCTGAAATGGGAGGACAAATTGATCAGATATCGAGTTCATGTGGTAACAGACCACCAAGTGCTTGAATTCTTCAAGACGCAACTGAGACTATCTACCCGTCAGACAAGATGGATGGAATATCAATCTCGTTTCGACTTTGACATTAGATATGTCAAAGGAAACTCTAACAAGGTGGCAGACACCTTATCAAGGTACTACAAGCATGACTCATGGGCAGACGTGCCAGAATTGCATGACTACATCAACACTGATGTATGCCTTGATCCAGAGCATGATAATCTCTCCTGGGACCATTTCCAGGAAGTCAAGGACAAGGTCATTGAAGACCAAGTGCGTCGTACCAATAACGCCAAGTTGCAAGTAGAACTTGCAGCACTACAAGAGCGTCTCGAGGATTGAGATATTATTGCAGCTGAAATGGCTGCTGTTCAGAACGAGGAAGAGAAGAGGGAAACCCCTCCTTCCATAGTAGGTGATGATCCCACTATATTTGAATCACGTGCGAAGGGAGAAAACCTTTGCGAATGAATGACAACTAAAGACTCATTCGATAAGGACATGCGAGAAGGATATCAATCGGATGCAGTGTTTTGGAAGATACTTGTACACCTGGAGAGTCATCCTAACTTCACAGTGAAGGATGAATTCGTATGGACAATGAATAGAGGGGGAGAGAATGTATTATGCATTCCCTCCTCAACGTCGAAAGGATCGACGTTGTATGGTTGAATTATCAACCAAGCCCACACAATAGTAGGTCATTTTGGACCTCAGAAGACCACCAACTACGCTACACTCATCAGTGGTATTGGTGGCCACATCTACAAGTAGACGTGGAGAAGTTCTGCGCATCGTGCGAAATTTGCGCACAATCAAAAGGTGAATATCAAGCACCCACAGGCAAGTTACATCCCTTGCATATACCTACTCGACCATGGGAATTGATAGGAATGGACTTTATGGGTCCATTCCCAGAGGTTGACGGGTATAACTACCTTTGGGTAGTTATCTGTCACCTAACTTCCATGGTACACTTGGTACTTGTGAACACCACGACCACAGCATCCCGGCTGTTGGTCGTGTGTGTGCGTGAGATCGTGCACCTGCATGGTCTACCATCCTCGATCATATCCGACCGAGATGCCAAGTTCATGTCAAAGTGGTGGCGTGAACTACACAGACTGATGGGTACGAAGTTGATGATGTCTACTTTGTTCCACCCACAGACCGATGGGATTACCAAGCAGGTAAACCGCTTGATTGCACAGATATTCCATGCAGCCATCAGCCCAGACCAACGGGACTGGGTATATAAATGCCCAATGACAGAGTTTGCAATAAACTCAAGCATCAATCGGGCCACAGGGATGGCACCGTTCGAGCTCAACTGCAGG
Source organism: Tricholoma terreum (assembly GCA_003316345.1). Taxonomy (NCBI): domain Eukaryota; kingdom Fungi; phylum Basidiomycota; class Agaricomycetes; order Agaricales; family Tricholomataceae; genus Tricholoma; species Tricholoma terreum. Next base: position 17,167 of record QFEU01004943.1, on the reverse strand, counting down.
TACATGCCTGTAGTTATGTGACAGCTACCTGCTGCAGAACATGCACCACCAGGTGTATGCACATTCGCAATGAATGCACTCAGGAATATGGTGGTCACACATGACGCATTGATCGCTGAAAGAGTATTCCAACGATTTCATGCCGATAAACATCGACATGATGAGCCAGATATACGAAAAGGAGAGCTCATATATCTATCAACAAAGAACTTGTCAATGCCAAAGGGTTGGGCCAGTAAATTGGTACCCCAATTCATTGGTCCATACAAGGTGAAGGAAGCGTATTCCTCCACCTCCAACTACGAGTTGGACTTACCTCCTGAGCTGGCAAAACAGAACTTACATGGAAGATTCCATGTAAACCGTCTCAGACCACATCACACTAGTGATGATGTGTTATTCCCTAGTCGTACATCACCAGAGCCATATGACTTCAGCGCACCAAGCGACGCCAAGTGGTATGTGGATGAAATCACAGGCCACCATTGGCAGGGCTGGAACATCCAGTTCCAGGTAAAGTGGAATCTAGGAGATTCCACTTGGGAGCCATTGCACAACTGCAACGACTTAGCCGCTGATAGGGTCACCTGCTAGCCTAAGCTCTGAATCAGTACACATCGGACATTTGACAGCACCTCCTCCGACCATTACGTGTCACCCGAACAACGTCCGATCACGCTTTCACGTCCCCAATCATGCCCCGACCAACCTCGGACGACCTCGACCTACATCGCGACTTATCGTACGACTTTGAGTGCATTCGCGTATGTTCCTACCCCTTCGGACCGTCCTCCTGACGGTTATCCATCCCTCTTGTGATACGCTATCACACTCGCGGCCGCCATTTTGGACGCACTCACGCAGGGACGACGGCATCTTGAGAAGTCACGATGCGCTCTGTTTGACGCTCCGAAATTATGACAATAAGACATTTCCGTTTCGTCTTAGTTCATTTTTCCTTATGTTTTATCCTTGGTTGCGGTTCTTTATTGTTCTGATCCATTTTGATACACATCTATGGTCTCATGACTTTATTCCCTTTTGGTATCCTTCATTCTAAAACATATAAAAATCCTGTAGTATTCACCTAGTAGCAACAAGAACTCGTCTCAGCCCCTATCGTCTCTAAATCTAAGAGTCTAATCTCGAAGATTAACTCTCGACTAGCCCGAAGTATTGCGAAACGATCGCGAACTTAGTAACTCCTTATCGTATCGCATATCGTCGCGTTCATCCCTTTAACACTGTCGTCGTCATCGTCATCCATCCTTGAGTCAATTATATCATTACCGATCCCCGTTATATCGCGCGTTCAACGTTCGATCAACGCGCGCGCATATCGGGTGTCTGCGACCATCGTCGGACTATTGTAAACTTCATCGCACTCTTCGCGCGGCCATCGCATACCATTATAGGCGTCTGTGATAGACATTCAAACACCTTGCACCCTTCCTCCAGCTTGTGTAGTACTGAACGATCATGTTTAGGTGTTTTGTTTGGTTTTCCTGGCCGAGTATCATCATTTTTGGAGCCCACCGTGAGGGGTTTCTGGATCATTTCATCACCTACGCCCGATCGCATTATACGGCTTCGGCCAACAGCGGCTCGAAACCTTCAGATCAAAACTCGCGAAGCCTTTGCATCTCTCACAACATCGGAAGACGTACTAGAACCAGTTCCTGAACAATCATCGACGCACCACATCCTCTTCCCATCGCCGACTTCCCCGATCACTCCGCCATTTCGATCCATTCCTGATCCATTCTCTTCCTCATCGTCCGAACTTCATTCACCTTCAAGCCCCATCACACCTTCACCACTCCCCTTAGTCTTTCCGACATCGTTATTTCCAATGGCATCCGGTACAGGAACTGCAACTGCGCATAGCGTAATGCCTGTGCGAGGACATTCTACAGCACCGAAGTTCGACCCAACCCAGCCTCGCGAACTTTGTCGGTACCCTTGACGAGCTCGATATGCTTTTCAGGACTTGTAACATTACCAACTCGGCCCAGATGAAACGTCGTGCCTGCTGCTATCTCGACATCGACTTGGCCGATCTTTGGGAATCGGTCCCTGAGTTCAGCGCAGGCACCTCGTTCAACAACTTCCGCACCGCCATTCATAAGCTCTACCCCGGTTCCGAAAATGATCGCAAGTGGTCGATCTCGGATATGGACAAACTCGTTGGAGAACAGCTTCGCGTCGGCGTCTTCGATGCTGGCGATTTAGGCATTTATTATAGGTCCTTCTACAACATCACCCAATTTCTTCAAACCAAGAACCGCATCTCGGAAGCCGAACAAAGTCGGGCCTTCGTGCGAGGTTTTCAGCCAGGCTTATGGGCCCGAATCGCACAATGCCTCGAACTCAAATTACCCAATCACTATCCCGACGACCCTTACGATCTTAAAGACATTCACGACGCGGCGCAGTATGTTTTAGCAGGTTCGAGTACTTCACACGTCCATCCTCAACAACCAACCATCACAGCTCAGTCCTCATCCCCCCCGTCAAACCAAATCAAAGCCGAAGATCTCAACCTCATACTCGAACGTTTCACGAGCACGATCGCGACCGCCCTAGCAGCTCCGAAACCATCGAGTCAACCACGAAACCCTGGTGGCGCTCATCAAGAGCCCCCTGATGGTTTAGTATGCATCTTCTGCGGTTTATCGGGCCACTTCATCAGCGAGTGTCTGACTTGCCAGGCTTATATAATGGACAGAAAGTGTAAGAAGAATGCAGAAGGCAAGGTTGTGCTACCAAATGGGCAGTTCACGCCTCGCAACATCCCAGGTTGCTTCATCAAGGAACGTATCAACAAATGGCTTCATCAAAACCCCGAAGTTCCTCCTGCCCCTGCTCTCATGTACAGTATCGTGCCCTCACCCATTTCAACACCAGCCCTGAAAGGAATTTATCACGTAGCGTCTCTTGCTAGTAACGCAGAAGATCGGATCGCTAACCTTGAACGCGAGATCCTCACACTTCGAAGCGGAAGGGCATTTGCAAGACAAGGAAGCAATGCGCCAGGACCTCCACCCCCATCTAATCCTATTCTTCCAACAGTACAAAATAACAATCGACCTAGCGCGCCCACCGCAGTTCCCGAAGTATCCGCCCCATCATCATCCTCTGCTCCTGCAAATACCCCAACATCGTCCACATCATCGGGACTATCTTCGACGCAATCTACCAGCCCTCCTGTTGCCTCACCATCCATGTCCGACCCCCCGATCCACCCCTTTGCAGGTGTCAAAGAGAACGCCTACTTACCGCCTCACGAACGCAACTTCGCAGGGCCCTCGAGAGGTAAAGAACGAGACGGCCCCTCGTACCATACACAGGCCCCTATCCAGAACGAACAAATCGCCAACGACATCTTCTCACGTTCGATGAAGACCCCCATCGTCACGTTGACGTCGGAAGAATTATTATCATTATCACCTGAAGTTCGCACTAAATGGAAGGAGCAGATAACAGCCAAGCGCGTTCCGCAGAAAGGGAACAACCTTCCTGTTCACATGACCGACCGCACTTCAATCGTGTTAGACGATCCATATGAAACGTATCTCAGTTCTCTTTGCCCAGGTGAAATTCCCGAGCCCTTCGTCGTCGCAAAGGATTCGCATTCGATTAGATCGGTAGTCATGGAGATTAACGGCAAGAACTCAATCGAAAGCGTTGTTGATGCGGGTTCATCAATCATCGCAATGTCCGAAGACGTTTGCCATGAACTCGGCCTCGCATACGACCCATCCATCTGCCTCCCAATGCAGTCAGCTAATGGTGGCATCGACGAATCACTCGGTCTCGCACGAAACGTCCCTTGTGAAGTCGGGAACATCGCATTGTACATGCAGATCCACATAATTCGAGACCCTGCCTACGACGTCCTTCTAGGCCAACCCTTCGACGTTTTGACAGAAAGCATCGTACGAAACTATCGCAACGAAGCACAGACGATCATGATCCGCGATCCTAACTTGACCCGATCCGCCACTATCCCTACCATCCCTCAATTGCATCGTCGTCGCAAGGTTTTTCACGAATAGGGGACGAGATTTCGGAAGCTAATCAGTGCGCCTGTATCATCACCTTCGACTCTACCAACTCTTCTATTTATATCGAACGCACTGCGATCATTCCCGAACTCAACTCCTCACCTGTTTCCGAAGCAGCTACTATTTTGAACCTTTATCTTTCAGCATGCGATCAGTTCCACGTTCTGAAGGACGCCTTGATGGTGTTCATCCCTATGAAAACCTCTTCGCCGACCTCTCCCATTTCCCCTGTAACAACACTTGACTCTACATATCCGACGCTAGCCGTTACGAAGAAGAAGTACAAACCCGTCGCACAGAAAGTTCGGCCAGTCATAGCCGAGCTTCCCAATCGTTTTCGAATCGTTTGCAAGATCACAGGCGATCCACTCGCGAATATGCCTGTCTTAAATCCCCATCCTCTGTCATTCTCACCTACCTCTCGCTATAGTCTAGAACGAAAGGCGATTGTCGACAAAAATCATCCAGGCGATTTCCTTTGGCCCAAAGAACGCGATCTGATGCATGACTTTATTCACAATCACGAAACCGCATTCGCATGGAATGAAAACGAACGAGGAAGCTTCCGTTCCGATTTCTTTCCCCTGATCGAATTTCCAGTTATCCCCCACATGCCCTGGGTTCAACGAAACATTCCGATTCCCCCAGGTATCTACGAAGAGGTGTGTGTGATGTTGAAGAAGAAGATCGAAGCAGGAGTTTACGAACCATTGAATTCATCGTACCGATCGTGCTGGTTCTGCGTCACCAAGAAGGACGGGAAATCGCTTCGCACCATACACAGTCTCAAACCTCTCAACAAAGTTACCATCCAACACTCAGGCATCATACCGATCCCCGAACACATCGCTGAACAGTTTGGCGGACACGCATGTGGTGGCATGCTCGACCTCTATGTAGCATTCGATGAACGAAAGGTCGCAGAGTCATCATGCGATCTTACCACCTTTCAGACACCCTTCGGCGCGCTTCGCATCATCACCCTACTGATGGGTTGGACAAATTTGGTACCAATCCTCCACGACGACATCACATATATTCTACAACCCAAAATCCCTCATATCACTATTCCTTATATCGACGATACACCTGTCAAAGGGCCAAAATCTGAATATTGTACTATTGGCAGATCCTTCGAAACGATACCACAGAACCCCGCCATTCGTCGCTTTGTCTGGGAACACTTTGAAAATCTCAATCGAGTCGTCCAGCGCATGGCGTATTGCGGTGGGACATTCTCGGGTCCTAAGTTATTCCTATGTGTCCCTGAGATCATCGTTCTAGGGCATCGCTGCAACATCGAAGGTCGTATGGCCAATCCGACTCGCATTCACGCCATCAGCAAATAGGGTCCATGTCAGACTCTCACCGAAGTCAAGGCCTTCTTAGGCACAATCGGCGTGTGTCGGATATTCATTAGAAACTTTGCAAAGTGAGCAGCAGCCCTAATCAACCTTACGCGTAAGGATGTCCCCTTCGACTTTGGACTAGCCCAGATAGCCGCACAGGAAGATCTCAAGCAAGCTCTCATCGATTCACCCGCAATTTGCGCCATCGATTACACATCAGACGCCCCCATCATCCTCTCTGTCGACACCTCTCACATCGCAGTGGGCTTCTTCCTATCGCAATGCGACCCCAATAATCCTCGCAAGCGCTATTATAGCTGATTTGGCTCAATCACCCTCAATGAACGCGAATCGCGTTTCTCACAGGCAAAGCTGGAACTCTACGGCTTATATTGTGCTCTTGGCGCATTTCGACTCTACCTCATAGGCGTCCGAAACCTCATCGTCGAAGTCGACGCCCGATACATCAAGGGTATGCTATCGAATCCTGACATCGCACCTAGCGCCTCAATCAATCGTTGGATCGTATCAATTCTCACCTTCCACTTCACCCTCGTCCATGTAGCTGGTACTCACCACGGGCCCGATGGCCTTTCGCGCTGACCATCCCAAGACAAAGATTCGGTTTTAGATGATGAAGAGTATTTTGGAGATTGGGTAGACAGACTACATGGTTTTATGCACCAGATCAATCCGATTTTGACGCGCTCACTCCTCTCCGCTGACTCGCATCCGACATTCGCCCTCTCTTCAGATCTCAGTAAGGGGGAGGATGTCTCCTACAAAGACGTTCCTCAATCCGACAACGCAAAGAACGATGACGCAAAGCTTCTTCGTGTACGCAAATGGCTCGGAGACCTGATGCGTCCATCCGATCTCACCGATTCCGAGTACGCGTCATTCATGAGATATTGTACAGAGTTCTTTGTCGATTCAGGACAATTATGGCGCAAGGATTCCCATGGCGCACACAAGATCATAGCCGATCCGGAATCACGTCTCGAGATCATTCGCGCAGCTCATGACGACATCGGGCACAAGATGGTGTTTGCCACAAAGTCCCATGTCGCGCTCCAATTTTGGTGGCCGAACATGAAGGCTGATATTGCCTGGTTTATTCGCACATGCCACTACTGCCAGATTCGACAGACGCACAAAGTCCTCATTCCCCCGACAGTTGCCACGCCCACCCCATTGTTTGCCAAAGTCTATATCGACATGATGCACATGCCTCTGTCGGGCGGATTCCATTACATCATACAAGGGCGATGCTCTCTCACGTATTACCCCGAATTTCATAAACTTCGCACCGAGTCTGCAACCACCTTAGGCGATTGGATATTCGAAGACATCATCTGCCGTTGGGGCTCCCTATCCAAGATCGTAACCGACAACAGGACAGCCTTTCTAGCTGTGATGGAGTATCTCGCCAAACGCTACAACATCCGACATATTCGGATTAGTGGGTACAACTCGCGCGCCAATGGCCTCGTCGAGCGTGCTCACTTTGACATTTGACAATCCCTGTTCAAAGCCGTCGACGGAGAACAAGCAAAGTGGTCCGTTGGCGTTCATACAGTATTTTGGGCCAAACACGTCACGGTTCATAAGCGCATGGGATGCTCGCCCTACTTCGCAGTCACCGGTTCACACCCCCTTATCCCTCTCGACATCTCCGAAGCAACCTATCTCCAACCACCGCCTGATTCCATTTCATCCTCCACCGACCTCATAGCCCGACAAGCAATCGCATTACAGAAACGATCGCACGACCTCAAAACGCTATACTCGAAAGTCTATTCGGTTCGTCTTGAAGCTGCGAAGCGCTTCGAACTAGTTCATCGACACATGCTCAGAGACTACAACTTTATTCGAGGAGATTTAGTCCTCATGCGTAACACGAAGATCGAGAAGTCCCTCAATCGCAAGATGTGACCTCGATATCTCGGACCTCTCGTCGTGATCGAACGCAACTTCGGAGGAGCGTATATTATTTGCAACCTCGACGGAACAGTCTTCCATAGCCCCATTGCCACCTTCCGACTCTTGCCTTACCTCGCACGCAAAATTCCCCTACCCCCAAACTTTCTCGACATTCCCGACCAATGTCTCGACGAACTTTGTACTACGACCGACATCAACGATGACCATTATGAAGACGTTGTAGAGTCCGATTCCGATTTCTAGTATTTGAACTTCATTCCGATTTACTCGCGTTCACTTTCATATATTTTTAGTGTACTCTACAAGTCGCGATATTGCATCTCGCGTGGTTGTGCAAACTCGACAGGGTTTTTGGCCATGATGACTTACTGAGCCTTCCCTTTTCATCCCATTTCGTTTCTTCCTTTATTGGTTATGTTGTTACTTATCGATTCCTTCAAATAGGGACGAAAAGACTTTTTTTTATAAAAACAAAAAATAAAACATATATACAAGAAAGCGACCCCCTATGCCTCATACTCTGCCAACTTCTTGTCCAACGCGTCCAGCTCATCCACCAGCACCTCGTACTCGATCCGCTTCCTCAGCTGCATCTCCAAGAGGATGCAGTACCGGGCTTGCCACTCGTCTGGAGTTGCGTCGACGTTGTGGACTTCGTGGACTTTGACCGCACGCGCCTTGCCCTTCACGTCCCTCCTAGGCCTCTCAGGTGACCGTGATGGTCCGGCCTCTGGCTCGATGGCGTCCTCGATGATGCACACTTTCAGTCCTATGATAGGCCGATTGGTTAGTTATTCTTATAGCAGTCGCCGATCACGTAACGCACCTTGGGACAGGCAAGTGGCCCGTTTTGGCTGTTTCCCTCTCACCAGGTTGCCCTTCCGAAGTCCCTTCCTTGACACCCCCTGCCAATAACATCCCTGGACCGCCTGGATGCACTTTGTACACTTCAGCAACCCCTCCTTCACTACGCAGGTCGGTCTCGACCTGATCCTCGCATATCGGTCGCACTGCGATATCGGTTAGCGTGGCGTCGAAGAAAGACAACGATCACTTACCGGGCCCTCGAAATCGAGGAGCCCGCTGTCTGCGAAATTTGTCCGTTTCATGTCGAGGACCTTGACCTCGACCTCGCCTTCCTCATCCACTGACATCCTCCGCTTCCGCACCTGCACCACTGGCAGTTCGGCGGCCCCCTCATCTTCGACGTCCATCACATCTGCTTCACCCGCTCCAGCCCTCTCGATCGCTTTTGCTTCAGCCTTGAGCTCTCTGTTTTGCACCCGAAGCTCCTCCTTCGACAACCTCTTCACACGGAATCCCTCTAAGACCGCCTTTCGTGCCTCAACGAGAGCCTCCCGACGTTTTTCCAGGTGGGCCGCTTGCCTTTCGAGAACCTCCCGTTCCGCTGCCTCAGCCGCTTCGTGCTCCTTCGCAGCCACAATCTCCTCCTCCTCTCGACACCTCACTTCCTCCGCCTCACGCTCCTCCCTATCCAATGTTTCCTTCAGATCCCCAAATAGGAGATCGCCGCCCCATGGAATCCATTCGCGTTGTGCGAAAGGTGCGAACAGCGTGAAGACCTCGTTGACGAGTGTCTGGACACTCGTACTGCGGTCCTCACCAAGACCATCGGCCAAATCGTCATATTCGCTCTGTACACCATGAAGTTAGCACCCGAGCATTCGCATGAGCATAGAGAACATACCATCTTCTCACAAAAATGCTTCCCCCACACTTCGAAGTCCGAGTCTTCAGCCTTTCCGGCTTCAGGCATTGACTTCGCATAGTCGAGGAGATCGACGTCCAGCGCAGCCAGGAGTTGCGACATTGTGAGTTGGTGTAGTAGGTGGTAGAGGCAGGACGAAAGATGAAAACGATCGGGGCCTTAAAAACTTTTTTCAACATGGTCTCGTGATCGCGATTGGCACGTGACATATTCGGCTGACTGGGACAGTCAGGATTTCAGTAAGGGGGAGAATGATAGGGTCACCTGCTAGCCTAAGCTCCGAATCAGTACACATCGGACATTTGACAGCACCTCCTCCGACCATTATGTGTCACCCGAACAACGTCCGATCACGCTTTCGCGTCCCCGATCATGCCCCGACCAACCTCGGACGACCTCGACCTACATCGCGACTTTGAGTGCATTCGCGTATGTTCCTACCCCTTCGGACCGTCCTCCCGACGGTTATCCATCCCTCTTGTGATACGCTATCACACTCGCGGCCGCCGTTTTGGACGCACTCGCGCAGGGACGACAGTGTCTTGAGAAGTCACGATGCACTCTGTTTGACGCTCCGAAATTATGACAATAAGACATTTCCATTTCATCTTAGTTCATTTTTCCTTATGTTTTATCCTTGGTTGCGGTTCTTTATTGTTCTGATCCATTTTGATACACATCTATGGTCTCATGACTTTATTCCCTTTTGGTATCCTTCGTTCTAAAACATATAAAAATCCTGTAGTATTCACCTAGTAGCAACAAGAACTCGTCTCAGCCCCTATCGTCTCTAAATCTAAGAGTCTAATCTTGAAGATTAACTCTTGACTAGCCCGAAGTACTGCGAAACAATCGCAAACTTCGTCGTGCTGATTCGTAACTCGTTATCGTATCGCATATCGTCGCGTTCATCCCTTTAACACTGTCGTTGTCATCGTCATCCATCCTTGAGTCAATTATATCATTACCGATCCCCGTTATATCGCGTGTTCAACGTTCGATCAACACACGTGCATATCGGGTGTCTGTGACCATCGTCGGACTATCATAAACTTCATCGCACTCTTCGCGTGGCCATCACGTACCATTATAGGTGTCTGTGATAGACATTCAAACACCTTGCACCCTTCCTCCAGCTTGTGTAGTACTGAACGATCACATTTAGGTGTTTTGTTTGGTTTTCCTGGCTGAGTATCATCACCGCATTAGACGACTACTTGACACTGATGAATGTCAAGGAGTGGCAAAACTTGCCACAACACGCCACAAGGGTGGCACAATCGGTACAAAGGAACTGACACAAATAATCTGTTAAGTTAAACAGATAAATGTAATCATATCAGTTGACATATTATGTCAACAAGGGGCGGTGATCGCTGTATACTGTTCACTTAAACCGAACAACATGGAGTTAGAAAAACTCTAACTTCCTTCGTACCAACACACAGGAAAACTAAACCACAACAGCACTGGAAGACAAACCACTCAAGGGGAGTGAGGACAATGTTAGTCATCCTCAAAAGGGGAAGGAACGATGGGGTGACAGCAAAATGCTGCTGTCACAAGACGAACGTGAAATGTGTTCACCTGGAGGATCTCCAGGCCTGAGTGTGTGATGGGAAACTCGCACAAAAGATAGTCCAGCTCCGAGAGATGGAGCTAACATGAGCAGACATGCTCATGCACCACACAACCTAACCCGGTGGGCGTACAATGAGCGATTGGAGCTCATTCACCATCCCCAAGGTTGTGAGATGTGTGCCAATTATGGTACACACATATCATCAGCTGAAATATCAGCTGATATCGAATACTCCGACACTAGAGAGTGTCGAACAATGCACATCCAAGAGGATATGTATTGGAGGAGACAAGCTGACAACTTTGACCATCAGCTTTCGGAGGCAGAAGAAGAGATCCGTCGACTACAGAGGAAGGTTGACAGACTGGAGCAGCAGCTTGAGGATAACTCGAGCTACGACAGAGGACACATGAGCAAACGCCCACGCCATCAACACTCATTTGAGTCCAGTAATGGACCCAATCAAAATGCGACACCAGCGAGCTGGACGTTGTTGGTGCCCAAAGCTCGGGCCCCTACTTCGTACACCCAGACAGCGGCGACAAGGCCTGCAGCACAGCAGGATGTCGATATGACTGGGCCTGAAGAGGCAAATTACCTGCCTCTTCCACCACCTGCTCCACTGATAGTAACACCATTGAATCTACCAACCATACCCTGGGGTGCCCAATGGACACCCACTCCTCCTCCTCGACCGAATCCTTGGTCAACTAGGCGAATTATAATGCCGACAAACAAGGAGGAGCTGACAGAGCTCATCCATCGTGCCCATGAAGATAAGAACATGGGTGCCATGCTGGCTATGAGGATATTCACACAAGATGCACATGCGGTGGGAGCAAGTTGCTCCCCCTTGCAGTCTTTAGCACTGACCAGGTGGAGGTTGCCCAACTGGGTACCTCCTGATCAGCGATCACCATGGGCAACCACGTGACCCGCTGACCCATCTCGGATGGAAATGCCAAGACAAGACGCGCCCATCGAGGAATGGGCACGATGGCTCTGGAGATACCCCCAGAACCTGCTATCCAAGCCAGGGATCACTCATGATCCCTCAGGTATATCTTTAGCCTCAATCAGAGGCTATCTACTGGTTATGACGAGCGCCCCATGGTGAAGGCCACCAACAAGGAAGGGCCATTTTCATCATGCGAGCAATTGAGCTCACACTTATGCCAGGTCTGTACCGATGGATGCTGCCCTCGTTGGGAATTACTGTAGCCATTGGCCGCAGTATGGATCGATATTCCAATCCAACAGAGAACACCTGGGTCAACGATGTTGTGCGATTCTACGCACAACAGGGTATCAGCATCGACAAAGTAGTCGATGCTCACGTATGGGCAGAGAGACAACTCTGCCACTATTCACAGGACGACAACGTTGCGAGGAGAGCTGAGGCTCACCATGTCCTGCAGTGTACCCACCAGGCCGCAAGTACTGAAGCTCAAGATGAGCTTCATGTGATGGTCCCAGCATGGTGGGAGGCTCCCACACCACCACAACCAATGGCAAGGCCAGTGGTCATCCCGCCGTCAATGGTGATGACGAATGCATCAAGGCCGAGACGTGGCTCGGCCTTATCATCCTCATCATTGAGGCCCTCGACGATGGACTACTACCCAGTGACAGAAGACCCTGTCACTCCCTTTCCTTCTGTGGCGGGACCAGGTCCCACTGGGTTCGCTGATGGTGGATGGATGGGCCATGTCCATCCTCCAAAGAAGAAGAAGGTGTGGAAACCCAAGATTTCTGCACCCACCAAGGAAGATAGTCGATCTTCCTCCGTGCCTTCCGCTTCACAACCAAAGCAGAACCTTGCGTACTATGGTATCACATTATGCCCGACCAAAGGGGAAGTCCTTGACAACTTGCCCCCAGTTCCTACCGACTCAGATGAGTCAAGCGAAGACAACTTTGCTGAAGAGGTCAATTGGACCTTCGTGGAACATGCTGCTGCATTAGCGAACGCTACGCCTGGGGCTGCCCAGGTGTCTGTCGAGAGTGAACTGGTGGGGGTGCAGTCGGTGCCTGAGGAAAAACCAGCATCATCTACAGTAATGCCTACAGATGCACCTATGGAGGACTGAGAGTGATCGCGCACTCCTCTACCCGTGCTCAAACAGGTGTCAATGTTGATTGATGCTGTATATATTCAATCAAACAGACATGTTGATACTTGTCTGCTCTGTGTTCGGTCACCAACTGTATCGCAACCAGTAAGCCTTGTGCTTGCACCCCTAGTGGTGCCCTGACCCACGTATGGACCTGTCGACACAGGTCCATCGACAGACATGTCGAACATGTCCGCCCCATGCAGCAATCTGGTGGCTGTGTGCTCAGGTCAGGTATTCAATATTTGGACCCATCTAAGCAGGGCCTATAGCAGATCTGGCCCATATCCTATGGGCCAGCCAAGTGGGCCCATAGGCTGGGTATAGACAATGTAGATGGGTGGGCCAATGAGCAGTACTAAATGATTGGATGGGCCCTTCCTCAGTTACCAATTAGAGCTGAATAATGATGGGTGACCAAAACAGGACAAGACCGGCCAATGGCAGGACCAGGCCAATGTCAGGACTGGGCCAATGTTGGAGAGGTTCATGAGGTGGGTCTTCGACATTCAATGACCAATTGACAACCAGCCGGGTAAGACCAGGCCAATGTCAGAGAGGTTCATAAGGTTTTCAGGACAAATACCAACACAAATGGGAACCACGGGTGTCTACATTGTATCTGAAACCGAAAATTATGATGGTCCAGAAACTACAAGCGCCGTGTATTAGCACATTCCAACCGTCAACCAATGCTCCATCATCACGTTCGGAAGGAGAATTTGTCAGAAACGACAGGTGCACATTGAGCGATCGTTGGCATGCATCTCATTGAACCCAAGCAAGGTATGAAATGCATGGTATGTTCGGCATGCCATAGCAGCGTACATTACTTTCAGAGGTTATCATATCTACTGTTACCATCAAACAATTCTCTGGGGTGCATTGGAGCCGGGAATCTGAGAGAAGGATATATCAGGCATTGATCGATCTTGCCTGCTTGGTCCTCAAACAGTACAAAAGCAATGTATAGCATGTCAGACCAGCAGGTAAATCAATCGGCAACTTGTTTATAGCTTGTATGGTGAACTAGTGGGACTATTGTGAAATTGATGAATGGTACCTATTCACCGGTACTGGAGGAGCGCAGGATGTGAGACCACTGGACCAGCAGCATATCCGCTGTCCTTCTAATAAGAGGCTAGTGATGTAATGGGCATCTGAAACTGCTCTTCTGCAAACGGAATGGCACATCGGCATCTGTGACCTTTGAGTTAGTGCCGCAGGATACCAGGATGAAATCAAATGCTAATTAGTAGCATTGTATATAGCTTTGGTGAGGGACTAGCGAGTGAACCTACTGCGTATTGGGCCTCGAGGTGTTCTGCAAACGAGTTGAAAAACCGGCATTGGTTGCCTTCACCTGGTGCCGAGAACGCCAGCAGCGGCACTTCTGTGGAGGGCATGCCAAACCGGCATCCAGAGGCAACCCAGCATCCAGTGGCGAACCGGCATTGGTTGCCTTCACCTGGTGCTGAGGACGCCAGCAGTGGCACTCCTGTGGAGGGCATGCCAAACTGGCATTCAGAGGCAACCCGGCATCCAGTGGTGAACTGGCATTGGTTGCCTTCACCTGGTGCCAAGGACACCAGCAGCGGCACTTCTGCGGAGGGCATGCCAAACCGGCATCCAGAGGCAACCCAGCATCCAGTGGCGAACTGGCATTGATTGCCTTCACCTGGTGCCGAGGACACCAGCAGCGGCACTTCTGTGGAGGGCATGCCAAACCGGCATCCAGTGACAAACCGGCATCCAGAAGCAACCCGGCATCCAGTGACAGACCGGCAGCCAGAGGCAACCCGGCATCCAGTGGCGAACTGGCATCCAGTGGCAAACCGGCATCCAGTGACAAACCAGCGTATACTGCCCATTCACCAAAGCAACAGGTGTTGGCAGTAACGGGTTGTCCTGGGACCACAACAATCACCCGGGACTGTGCAGGCATGTTCAACCTAGAGGTCAAATGTAGTACTTGTCAGAATAGCACTGATTTACCATTCCCAAGGATAATATCAAATCATGTAATATGATGGGCAGCTAGTATCATGCTAATATTGAAATAAATATATTACAGAGGCTAGTCTACAGGATGGAACAGGACAGAATGTAAAGGCTAAGTTTTCTTCCCCTCTGCTCTGGTGGATCGGCATAATACCCACTGAGCTGGAGTTGGGGATGGAGGCGAGGGTGATGCCGATGATTCTTGGCTGTGTGATGCCGGCAACAAGGATGAAGGGGGGAGAAGATCAAATGTGCTTAATGAGGTGAGGGGGCTCAAACCAAATCCACTGGGGTGAGACCCATCTTGTTCAACTTGGGTGGCTTGGGGGAATCAGCAGGGTGTTTATCGTCACATCGGTTTGAATTTTGATGTTGAGCCAAATTCCTTGCGGCAGGGAAGGCATCAAAGGCGCTTGGATGGCAACAGAGATGGTCGGTATGGAAACATTGTCAAAGATTGTTTGCATACCCTGGGCAAGGCGAACTGGAGATATGGGAGGGGATGTTTGTACCCCAATCACAGAACATGGGATATCCATGATTATCAGCGTATCAGAAAGAGGCAATGTTTGCACCTTGGCCACAACTCGACGATCGGGCGTAAGCCTTGGTTGGATACGCAACAGGGGAAGAGAAGGGACGTGGCTAGAACCCAAGCTCTCACCTGTAGTTGAAGGTAAAGGTGGACGGACATTTGGTGGTGTAGAATCTGACTGGCTTCCACTGGATTCGCGCAAGCCATTCACAGCAGCAAAGAGGGCATTGTTTGAGGCCTCCAAGTGCTGTAAACAACGTGTGACAAGTACCGCTTGGGGGGCATTGGTCAGTGAAGGTGCAGATGACGAAGGGCACGTGTCCAATCGCTGCAAGGACAGCAACATGTGCTGCAAAGCCTCCAGCATTTGTTGCTGAATGGCCGTTGACATTGCAAAGTGTGAATTGATGATGTCCAGTTGGGTCTCCATCTTCACCTGCTGTGACTGAAGTTGCCGAATCACAGGCTCCGGGGGGTTGGGACCGGCGTGAACTTTGTGGCCCCCAGCAATCCACATGGTTGGACCACGGGATGGACCAGCATCAGTCCGAGGTCGTTTGACCGAGCGAGCATCAACATGTTCCATCACCTCACCCTCCACATACTCAAGCTCATCCTCATCCTCATCCTCACTCCCTCGGAATCGTTGTTTGTTCATGGGCCGCTTGTTTGCCATTTGTTGGGCTTTGTTGTCGTTAGCACTCATTAACCTCCCTGCAAGCAGATACTTGCAGGGCAGGTGGTGGGGGCCATTCGTTGTTCGTTGTGTTCTTGTTGGTCCAGAGTTAGCACCTGTTACCCACCCTGCGAGCAGTGGCTCACAGCAGGAGGCACAGGTGCTGGCCATGTCATTGTCGTTGATCCCCTCCCTGTTCCTCCCAGCTTTGCCATAGTGGTGGTGATGTGTGGTGGTGGTGTCGTTGTTCTTGTCATGAGCCATCGTGGTACAAAGCAACATAGTTTAACCTAAAAATAAGTTGTAGTCTGTTGAATCAACCAGAAAAGAAAAAGAACGACTTATCTTTGATGAAAAAAGGCCTGCAGGCCATGGGAGATGCGTGCACTGATCATCAACAGCACAAATGGCTGATGACATGGCACGTTTGCAGCCACGAGTGTTGTTGTCTGGTGTTACAGTGGGCAAGCTGGTGGGGGTGGTGGTCACTGGTGGAGAGAGGAGGGGGATGGAGATGACAGGAGGGAGAGAGGGGCGTCGTCATGAGTGGTGGTGGTGAGCTTTGCTGTGCTTTGTCATACACAGCGGCATGTGAATGTAATGCCTTTTTAGGCATGTCAGTGTGGGGGAGAATTGGGCCAGCTGTTCATTTATATAGTCAGTTTGTATTGTTGTAGTCATTTGCTTCGTGCACTTGTCACCTGTAAGTTGCTCGCGACAGTCACATACATAAATCGCAGACAAGTATTCAACCCCATCAGCCAAGCCCAAAATGTCCTGCATACCTGGGCCATTGTTAGCTTCAGCTTAGCAGTAAAGGATTCTCATCAGAAGTAGATGATAGAACATGACACTATCATATGACCTTAACGCATCAGAATTCTACCAAGCAAAACGTAAGTACACTATACTCATGCCCCATTCATCTACCTCCACCGACAATTTACCGGGCCTTGCCGAGCTATACTAGTGTTTCCCTGCTACCCACAAGATGTCAACAACTACGAGAGTGAGAGGGCAGTGAGTGTCACTACAGCTCCCAATGCAGCCCACATCATCCTATGCACTGTTGGATATCCAATCAGGGAATGGAGACCGTCCTGAACCTGATCCTTTGTCTTCGCAACTACAACATAGGTTATGGAAGGTTCATCTGGATAAGCAGGTGTG
>QFEU01004942.1:395-11160 GCA_003316345.1 Tricholoma terreum | reverse complement strand
TTATCCCTTCACAGACCTCATTCTCAATTCGCAGATCCTTGTTTTGAACCACCTTTATCATCGCCGGAAATCCTCTCAACATGGACAGTGAAGACCAATATATGGTACCGAAACGTGTTTCACCAATGGCTTCAAGTCCTCGTGTGATACCCAATGTTAGTCGCACATCATCAAAATGGTCCAGGGTATATGTTGACTGGCTCATGAAAGTCATTACACTTCGTAAATCTTTAATAGCCTGGCGAAAATTTTGTATAAGGTTTCATGTTGAGTAGTCTCGACGTACTGGCTTGAAAACCTGTAAGGCACATATGTCCTTAATGCAGTTGCTGATTCCATGGCATGCGTCTGCCATGTTGAAGATGTGCCGAAACTTCGTGCACAAAAGACGCCGACCCTTTGAAGTATTCCCAGCATCATCTGAACATGTCCCAGTAATCCGATACGGCCCAATTTGCTCTATGTGCTGCATGGTTCGAGTGAGCTGCTTATCATTCAATTACTAACATGTAGAAGAACTCACGCGAGAAAGCAATTCGCAGACGTACTCCCCTGTGTGACTAAGCCTTGACCCATCATCAAGCTCGAGGCAGTAGGATGTACGATCCACAGTCGTCACATGAACAGAATAGAAGCCTTTCTTTTTCAACTTTCCACCGTCAAAACTAATCTGCAGATCAGTACAGGTTTGAAGGTATTCCAATCGAGCAATGCGCATTGCAGCAGCATATGTAGGTACAAGCTTGTCCTCGAATGTCGTCCGACTTGGAAGACTGTAGTGTCCATTTAGTACCGCCATGAAATTCTTGAATTCACGGGCACTTAGGATATTGGGAGGAATGCCACAGCAGATAATGAATTGCAGGAGTGCTGTGTTACCCTTATCCTGTAGCGCCTCCCTCCCTTCTGTTCGAAACTTTGCAAATGCATCGTTTTTGGGTTTGGCAATGATTACTGCCCTCGACGACTCTTTTATCACTTGCTTGTCAACCATCAACTTTAACCGCTTTGGCTCCTGCCACTCTATGTCCGATTCTGGATCTGGTGATTCATTTCGAAGCCGTTTCGATTGCTGGGAGTTACCAGCGTTAAACTTGATCTTGATGTTCTCTACAAGCTCTGGGTGTTTCTTTGCTCGTTCTCGCAGGGCTTGTTCCACGTAGGTTCCACCACCTAAGGATGCAATGTAGGAACAATCAATTGCATGCTTCAGAATGCGGTCCTTGTCACGTTTCCATCTCCAAGTCTGTCAACATCCCTTGCTTCCTATGCATCTCACATACTTTTTGTCCTCCTCCCCAGGTGGTGGCTTTTTACGACGACATGGCTTGGTGATAAGCTTCAGAAGTGGGAACATCTTGCCACCTCCATTGCGCTCGTCAGGGTCTTCATTGGACGTGATGTAGTCGGAATCATGATCATTGATAAGAATCTTCGAGTCTACGCGGTTCAGTTTCGTTTTTGGTTTTTCCTTGGTGCGGGCCAGAGAATTGCTTTCGGCGGGCAGGGACTGATGCTTCAGTGGCTTTGACAATGTGTTCACATGCACGCCATCCAATTGCTCTGCCTTGTCGGGGTCCTGAGGAGTGGTTGATGATGAGTGCGAATGTCTGGGGCAGTATTGAACTTACTGCTGCGTTAATGCACTGTTTTGCTGAAGCATTTGCTCCGTCCAACCAATTCAGGAGCAAGGTGGATCTCGGATAGAGTCCAAGGTATTTTTCCAAGACATCCGCAAGTGCTTCAATACAATGACCTCGCTCTCGAATGGGAAATGTATTGTTATCATCCTGGCGACCCAGAGCAAGCTCGAGCTCTCGGTTGACTGCACCTTCCTCTCCGATATCTTGAAGCCAGTCATTGTCGGGAGCAAAGTTCGAAAGCCGCCCATAAGAAGAAATCAATGGATCAGAGGTAGCGAGACTCGCAGGAAGGTGTTCAAGGTAAACGCGCAATTGCTGTATTTTTGCATCCATAACTCGAACTGGTGGCAAGTTGCGATAACCACTGGAAATTTGAAATTTGATGTCGGCTATATTTTTTTGCAGGCTACATATCCTTTTCTGACCTAATTTTACTTCTCTTTGTAGTAGGTAGGAGTCGGTTCATGAGGTGTCTGATTTGCCCTGTTTCGCGACCACTATCTTACCATCTTGTGATTGGTCGGCTAATCAGCGTGAATCACATGAGGTGATTCACCATCGTGAATCACACCCCCCCTGATCCCCACAACACTAGATTGGACAGAGGAAAAAGGAGACGATGGTGGCAAGAATTTTGTGGCTTGCTGATTTGGTCGTTGAGGTGTCACAGGAGGTGCTGCATCGTCAGCACCTTGAAATATGACAAAAGGGAATGTTGTTGCCATACAGTACGGTGAGCGGAACCAACAGAAGATGGTCTGTGCACAAGAACATTAATATGATGGTGGCAGAAACAAATTGCAAATTGCAAATTTTACCTCTTACGATGGTATCAGAGCCACCTAAAGACGCTGTGCCCCACCGAAGGAAAGCATATTCTCAACCTGGAGCTCAGGAGCCCTCATTACGAAAGCCATGTACTGCAGAGGAGCTGCAAGGTTTGGATCAAAAAATCGCTGAGCAATTCGGATGGAAAAATGGGCCTCACGTCTACCAGATGGAAGGAATTAATGCACAATTGCAAATGCGCGATGCAATTATACATGCAGGGACTGGAATGGGGAAAACGGGAGTCGCAGCGGGACCACATGTCCATCCAAGCGCAAAAGGGAAGATCACAATTATGGTTTCACCACTTATTGCCCTACATGACGAGATGGTGTGTAGATCTTGAGTCCTGCAGTATACATGAGACTGACATGAAAGTCGCAGGTGGATACATTCCGTGACGAGTTCAAACTACAAGCGACAGCTGTCAACAGCAGTAATGGTGGCTGCGCATCACACATCCTTGAGGTAACTTGGTCTATGATCCAAGCGAAAACTTGAATGTATGCTGATTTCGGTGCCAGAAAATTGTTGAAGGCGTCTGGCAAATTGTGTTGATCTCCCCCGAGATGCTGTTGTCACGTCAGTTCATTAAGAATGTACTGAAAAATCCGGAATTCAAAAAGCGTGTACTTTCGGTCTTTATTGACGAGGCGCATGTTATCTCGCACCGGGGAAGTGGTTTTTGTAAGAAATATGGAGAGCTGGGAATTATATGAACCTTCCTCCCCAAATCAGCACCTATAATTGCAGTCTCGGCCACGTTACCAGGGAGAGTGCGTAGAGATGTCCTGCGTGTCCTGCGGTTCGATCAGAACAACTTCGTAAACATCGACAGGGGGAATGACCGACCGAATGTCTCTATCATCATCCGTGGCATCCAGCATCCTCTGAATACATATGCTGACCTCGACTTCATCATTCAGAAGAACGTGGACAATCCCTCAGATATTCTGAAAGGTTTCCTATACTGTGATAATATTGCGATGGGAACCGAAATCATTGACCATTTGACAGAGCTTCTACCACCTCATCTTCGTGCACTTGGCCTCATCCGTCCATATAATGCTTGCTTCTCGAAGGAGTATCGAAAGGCCGTCATGGGGGAATTCAAGAATGGGCGTGTACGAATTCTCGTTTGCACAGACGCTGCAGGGATGGTACGCAGTGGAATTTTGATAAGCAACGTGATGATGGCTAAACACATAGACAGGGCTGCAATATCTCCGATGTTGACTTTGTGGTCCAGTGGAAGCTTCCAGGTTCTATCTCTGCATTCGTGCAACGAGCCGGTAGATGCGCGCGTGGACATGGCCGTGTGGGGATAGCAGTTCTGCTGGCAGAGCCATCGGCATATAGTACAGTATTGAACGAACATGGAGCAAAGCCTGCCGCAGCCAAGGGTGCACAGGGTATGAAGAACTCAAGAAAAGGAGCCAACGTAAAGGGAAAGCGCAGTCAAGTCCTGCACAAGAAACGAAAGTAAAGAAAGATTACGCGATCTGTCGAGGTGGAAAGCATGGCTCG
This sequence comes from Tricholoma terreum, assembly GCA_003316345.1. NCBI lineage: Eukaryota > Fungi > Basidiomycota > Agaricomycetes > Agaricales > Tricholomataceae > Tricholoma > Tricholoma terreum. Next base: position 7,162 of record QFEU01004942.1, on the reverse strand, counting down.
GCAGATGGGAATCACGATGCAATCTTGATTCAAGACTGTGTGCCCATTGATGAGGAAGCAGCCGACGAAGGATTACTGAGTTTGGTGCAGGCAGGAACCTGCCGACGTCTGATTCTTGCGAAGATCTACAACAATGCAATTTTTGGTGAGCCGCGAGCGTGATTCCATAGATAATTGAATACAAGAGATGACTGACAACATGCTTTAGAACCAACAGTTCCTTGCTGCGACATATGCGAGCCATCTTTGCTGAATCGGACACGTCCCAGAACACCTACTAAAGCTTCCAAACCAAAAAGAGTCAAACGAGGTGAAATTTGCATGGCAGTCCAGTCAGAATTACACACCTGGCGAACGGAAGTTAAGAAGCACGATTTTCCTTTTGCACTGTTCGGATTCGACGCCCTGCTATCAGACGAGATGATTGACCTCTTATCGTCTGTCGGCCCTATCAAAACACAAGAGGAACTGTCAGTGATCCTATCCGGTCAGTGGGGATGGGAAGCTACATACGGAGTGAAATTGCTCTCCAAACTGCTATCCCTCAACATTCCAGCCCTAACACCACTGTCAACGAACCCAAAGACAAGAGGCACAAAGAGACGGGTTGACGTGGCAGAAGAAGGTATTATTGGAACAGAGAAGCGCTCGAAGCAACATAAACCCGCACGAAGAGCACTGCAGACTGGTGAGTATATTCTTGGACTGAATGTCAACCCTACCGAGACACCACAACCTGTGATGGGTTCTATGGGGCTTACACTTGACCTATGGACGCAACACAGCACATTGCGTTGACATTGCGTTCGAGTTAAACTCCAAGTCCGAGTCCGAGTCCATATCAGGTCGTTACATAGTACACAGTAATGCTTCTGATTCATTAGACAGTGTAGATCCTTAGTTTACATTTCCGAGCACAGTAGAGAATTGGAGAATATGTCACGCAAGGTGAAATCGAGGCTACGCAATCATAATGTTCAACGTTGAACGTTGATGTGTCGAAATTTCACCAAGTCCCACGACTGATTTGGCTGTGTGTCACACTTCCGTAGTCTCGCTTCAGACGTTTCTATCACTTACGGAACGATCCGACTGGAGTCGAATCGGAGTGCGAAAAATAGTGAGGGCCGTTCGTGATAGGACGTCTGGTGACTTTGGTATGGCTGGGTGTGGGTAACCGATCACGAGACCTCGATGCGTCTGCATGATATACGCGTCCAAACTTATAATTTGACTTTGCCTTGACATGCCCACCCTGAGTTCTGACACTAACACCTCGGATTCAGAGCCTGAGAACCTTTTATCCAGCATATATGAGCAAACCCCACGTTCTGACCCACACATTCAACAAACTGAACGATGCCGACAATTCCTGGAGGCTACTGGCGACATCTCCAATCGCGTACTCCAGGTCCTCAAGTTGATGCGATTTACGGGACTTTGGATGACGAACTGGCGATGCTCAAGCCGATAATGTCCCTCCCACCTGGGGATCTATCTGAAGAGACTCTCCTCTCCATCAGCTTGAAAGAGATGATCCCAGAGGTTGTGAGAGTATTAAGTGCAGGAGATATCGATTGATTGGAGTCTGACATGATGCTGTGAGGAAAGTATACGTCGCGTTTTACTGGCGTCGAGGTCTCGTGATCAGTTACCCACACCCGGCCATACCAAAGTCACCAGACGTTCTATCACCATACTTTGCAACTGTTTTTCGCACTCCGCTCGGATTCTCCCACTGGTGATAGAACGTCTGGAATCGAGACTAACACTTCCGGCCAAAATGATGACCAAGTATTCCAGTCGGTACATCAGCACCTCTTTCCCTTTTCGTCCACTTGTGCACGTGCTGATGTTACCGACTGGTCGCGAGTCTAATGAATTGCCTCTACCTTACGTTCACATGGAGAGGATCGACAATAATCATTACATAACACCACAGATTAGCGAAATGAAAGGCGCAAATGCGAGTCAAGTCGATCTGCTGCTCTTCCAGGCTTATCCACGTTGGCACCCCCCTTCACCATAGTTACTTCCAACTCATCAGACGTACAGCACACGCACCCACATGCGTCACCTCAGGCTCGAACTCAAAGGACCAGGTGAAGCAAGTCTTATCAGACATCGTCATTCCATCTGTTGAGATTGGCACCGCTCGACCCCGCTGTCGGGACATGGATCTCCTCGTCCTCGTCAGACCCTCATAAAGGCATTTATAGATAAATTCAGCCAGGACTCTACTACTGCACAGCAGACAAGCTACACCCTTCCTTCGCTTGTTACCTAATTCGTTTTCTCCACCCACCCTTTCGTGGCAGATTCTCGCCATACACAAGGGAGAGGCTTGTAGGTCCCGAGTGGGTTGCATGGGGATCCTGTGGTGCAGACTGCGGCAGCGAGCTTGGCGTTTAATGCTGGGTGGGTGCAGCGGGGCCGGGTGGGGTGGGACTGAGGCATGTCGGCCGTTAATGGAGTCAAGGATGGGATGACCGAGGATGAGGAAGACGAAAAGTACATTGAGATGATTAGCGCGGTTGTGGAGGCGATTGAGCGAGAGGGAGATAGCGAGGATGTTGGTACGTGATTTTCCTCTCTCTCTTTTTCATTGACGGATATCTATTTTTTTAGTGCACCATCTTACGGAGACTCTTAGACTCCTGCGCACGAGACACACAAGCTCGTACCCTGCTGGAGGTTCCCCAGAGTAGGGAGGGGGAGATCGGGAGAGGGGTGGGGAAAGAAGGAGGGGGAGGTATTGAAGCGGCTGGTGAGGTTGAGCGGAAGCTCTGTTGAACGGAGTCGTTATGAAGAGGAGTTATGTAATGATCCGCAGCGTAGTACATACTCCATTTCCTTCCTAAATCGAACCCCACACCAAAATGCCGAAAGTCACTCTCACTGGAACTATCCTCGCCGAGTCCAACGACACGGTTGTAGTCGAGGGCAATCACTACTTTCCCCCAGATAGCGTGTATACGTCCCTTTTCTCGGAGTCGGACACTAGGTAAATCCTGTAATCGGCCCTAGGTTTTGCCTGGACTGATTTTGGGCAAGCACCGTTTGCTTTTGGAAAGGGTATGCCATATGATATGACACCTCTGTTCTATGTATCCTGGCAAACTTTTGCAGAACGGCCTCGTACTATGACATCACGGTTGACGGAAATACTGTCAAGGACGTGGCATGGTATTATCCCGAGACTTTTGAGAAAGCAAAGCACATTGAAGGGTATATCGCGTTCTACAAGGTGAGTAATGTATACAATGAAATCGAACGAAAGAGTTAAGAAAGGGTTTGGGACAGAACAAGGTGACGATCGAGTAGAAGTTGTATGCAGAGCTTGTAGAAATAATCATCAGGCGTAAGACATTTTCATAAGCAAGGTTGTCATAGAGAAGTAGATGGAGTCACGGGTGTCAGCAGCTTAAGCGAATGAGACTGGTCAATGATAGAAATCCTCGCCGCTGTCCGTATCTGAGTCGGTGTCGTCTTTGATCTTCTCGACGCACCTTTATCTCCTCGGCCCCATTTTGGCCCGTTTACGCTCCTGTCTGTCTCTCAATTTCTCTAGCCCAACGATGCTCTTCTTCAATTTCAAAGACAGCTAGTTCAGTCTGGCACGCGCAAGTGCCAACATCCCCACTGCAATACTTGACAAAGGTGTCTTGGTCGAACAGGAGATCATTGATCACCTTCTCCTTTGCCTCGATCTCCTAGATTCGCTAGTTAGGTATGTTAAATATGGCACAGAAATGATACGTACTCCCGGAATATCGCCATGGGCATCCTCGACGGGCGGCTTTGATAACGTGAATAAGTTTCTGTGGTCATGCGGACAGGCTTACCGCTCCTTGAACTTTCACCACTATGGGCACGTTCATGGGCTGCGCGACCGTGAAAAAATCGTGATCTTGATCCAAGGTGATGTGGACATTCCAGCTTGCTGAATGCCAATTTTTAGTAGGTAATACTGAAGTAAATCAGGCAAGGACTCACCACCAAGGTCGTACTCATAAATGACGCCTATCTCGGTATTGTTGCACTGCCCTTTGCTCAAATTCTGTTCCTTCATGGGGTTCCACAACATCTCCAAAGTAAGTTCCTGGTCTTCGACTCTTTTTTGAAAACGTGAGCCAGCTCCCCATGGGTTGGGTCCCTCCGACCGTTTACACCCCTGTGCCACGACATCGTAGTATGCTGCATCCGAATGCTTAAGGTTCCAAAACCGCATTTCGGTTTCGTAATGCGGGCCCTGTGGTACCATATAGTCAGGAGGAGGTGGTGGACAGCCATATCGCTTCATATGGCCGTTTTCATGGTTACCAGAGTGCTTTTCTACATGGGTGTAGACTTGTGCTTGGTGGACATGAGAATTGTTCCAGCCAAACAGATACTGAATAAGTGTATGCAGGTTGGCGAAAGTGTAATTTAGAGGTATTTTCACTGTGCGATAAACCCCATCGAACTGCGCGAGTTGGAAACGGAGTTGAATGTAGAAGGACGTCGCGACTGGGAACGTTTTGTATGGATCGATTCGTTTGGAAGACCGGTTAGCTTTTGAGGCGTAGAGTTGTTTCTTCCTTGCGGAGTCAGAGGCAATCGACGGTTGATTCTCCTTGTCAGTCACGATCGCGGCTGGGTTATCTGGCTTATGTGTTTCGGTCATTTGAGGGAGTTCTGAATCTGAAGCCAGTAGCTTCCCGAGATCTGCAACTCGAATGTAGACTTGCTTCTATAGACTGCACGGCATCAGGTTTGCAGAGTCAGAATCCAGAATCCACTGGCAGGTGAGAACGACGTTTGGCCCAGGTTTGGGCTGCCCACTATGACATTCCAAAAACGGATATAATTACAAAGATATTACATGTATTAGTCTATGTTCACCCGACTGGAAGCACCTATGATCGTCAGAGTCATCATATGATGTCTAGTCATCGGAGAGAATGTATTTGCGTTATCATGACCGGAGATCGCGTTCAAAGGTCAACCAGTCATGCGTACACACTGGGTAGGCTACCAGTATCATAGGACAGTGCGGAGTTCGAAGCGGAAACTGCTGATAAGGAGTCGTGTATAGCGCTCATACCCTCATTGCGTCCCACCTCCACACCACCACCGCGATAGCATGGCCCCGAACGATGAGACTTTAGCCCGCCTGGCCAAGTGTCGAAGATTTCGAATCCTTGTCATCGGAAGAGCGAACGCAGGGAAAACGACGATATTGAAGGCAATCTGTGGTAGCGCTGATAATGGCAAGGTGAGATGCGATCGATCTTTTTGGAGCTCAAGAAGTGACCAATATCAACATTAACTAGGTCGTACCTTCATCGGGGGCAAGTCTCTCCATGTTCAAGCGTTAGAGTCTTGTTGAGCAATGTTATTATCAGCGTGGTGAACACAATATCAATGACGAGCTAGTCTTCTCCAGCAACGAAGGATTTGTCTTTCATGATTCTTGTGGGTTCGAAGCAGGGTCAACTGAGGAAGTTACAGCCATGCAGGAGTTTCTCTTGGAACGGGCAACTGCGAGGTCGTTGGACGAGAAGCTTCATGCAATCTGGTTCGTCGATTATTAACCTCTTGGTTTGTGTAAGGGGGCTAATGGAAATGCCATAAAGGTATTGCATACCGACTGATAATGCGAGGCTTCTTACTGCTGCAGAATTGACATTTTTTGATGAATGCAATCCAAATGGTGGTGTGTATATTCTTGTATATTGAGTGGTATTCTCCTACATCTTCTGCAGTCCCTGTTATCCTCATCTTCACAAAGTTTGATGCCCTGGACTCGATTTCCTTTGCTGAACTTGGGCGTGAAGGAAAGTCACTTGAAGAAGCAGAGGCTGAGGCTCCAGAGCATGCACAAGAAACTTTCAAGAATAAACAGTTGTTGCGGTTCAAGAATCGAAAATATCCTGCAAAAGGTGTAGCATATCTCCGCAGTATGTGTCCACTCCCTAGCTATATCATGGTGACATGGGTTAATATATTTCTTGTGAATGTAGATATGCATGAAGAAGGACAAGCCAAGCAGTGTTCAAAGATTATTCAGCTCACAACAGATAATTTAGGCAATGAGACACTCCAGCTACTGTTAATTTCTGTGCAGAAAGTGAACCTTGGATTGTGTGTAAAGTATGCACTTGAAAGGTAACATCTTCTTTTAATTGTAGAGGATATTCAAGGATTTGTTGGATTTTAGTAGCAGCATGAAGAACATTCTGCAGGACTATACACAGGAGGTTTCCCTTCAGGGCAGAGGTGGTGGAAGTAAAACTCAAAATGGGGTTTGGTGGTTTTTGCAGCACCTTCAAGGGTTCAAAGTTGGTGTTCTTCTAGAAATGTGGGCATCCTGTTTACTTTGTTTTCCAGCGACAACATGGTAAGGATATTCTAGTGTAGGGGCAGCAAACAGGATGTCTGTTGGATTCAAATAGATACCTGGCCAAAAACAGTGCTAGCAGAGATATCACAATGGTTTCCACATATCTGGGTGAGCCTCAGGTCTGTCATATTTTTCTACATAAAACTCAGCTCTTCTGGCCTTGTTCTGTTTACAGTTTGTAAGTGACCAAGCTGTGTTTCCAGTGAAGCTCAGCTCTCCTGATTGGCCTTGTTCTGTGGGCAGGATGTGAGTGACCAAGCTGTGTTTGCCACTGAAGCTCAGCTCTCCTGATTGGCCTTGTTCTGTGGGCAGCATGTGAGTGACCAAGCTGTGTTTGCCAATGAAGCTCAGCTCTCCTGATTGGCCTTGTTCTGTGGGCAGC
>QFEU01004938.1:0-11891 GCA_003316345.1 Tricholoma terreum | reverse complement strand
CGTTCGTTTTGGCGAATTTCTTCGTATACATGAGTGAATAACATGGGATCTATCCAATGAGAATCACCTCGAAATCCTCGGGAGACTTGAGGAAAGAAGGGTGCGATCCAACTGCTACTTTGATCTTGCCTTCGAACGCCAGGTCAAATACATATCGAGCTAGTAAAGTAACAAGGAATGCATAAGCAATCAGAAAATGACGCATGCAGTCACAGCGTACCACCAAGGCAGAACCCTATCGCGCCAATTGATGTTACGCCCTGCTCCTCAAGGACCGCGAGTACTTTGTCGATGGGTGGGCGGGTATACTCAGCACCATGATTCGGTAGCCATTTCATGAAATCGAATGTACCCTAAGTCAGACGCCGAACAAATGAGCATTCGATCGTTTGCTGTAGGAAACTACGGAAACTCACCTTTTCCATCTGATCAACGGGAATGGGGTCTCCATTCAGGTGGTCCGGAACAACGACCTGATCGTGTGGGTTTGGGCTCAGTTCTCATAAGCCGACACTACGGTAGAAGACACTGAACCTTGAATCCATTGCGGGCAAAGTCATCCGCCAAGAGCTAGATCCATGCAGAGAATGAATAACCATTGAGGGTTCCAAGTAGCTGAAACACCGCACGCACCTGAGAATTAATGAGCTGAGGTCCGAAAACATCCGTCAGAAACAGGATAATCTTGTCCTTTGGGTAGTCAACAGTCGGCGTGGCGATATACGTCTCCACGCCTCCAATCTTCTCCCATTTACCCTCCGGGGTTCCAGTATGTGTTACGCCTATAAACAGTTGTAAAAGATGGGCAAGGAAAATACTGTAGAGAAAGGCGACCGATACCTGAGATACAATCTTTGCAGAAACTCATACTTTTGGTGTGTTGTTGGCTGATAACGAGATGGTGTGGGTCTCGGCTTTTAACGGAACGAGGTTTTTATGCAAGCCAGACAGGTGGTGGTGACTATGTATAGTTATAGAGCGTTGCAGATATCAAATTGTTACCATTGCAAACTTGTACATACTACGCATTTGAGATCCGTCGGAAGACAGATTTGGCGCAGGAACTGGGACATCTTGAGCGCTTATAAGTTATGCCAAAGAATTGGCGAAAAATCTATCTGTGTACAGAACAGCGAGCGAATTCAGGATAAACCTGCACGCTGATCGGTTTATGATCGGGGTAGAGATTTGATTAGTAGGTACTTATAAATATACACCTAGCCGACCTGGCCGAGTATGAGGCCGAAAAGATCTATCACGAACTTATGTACACTGACGAAATTCCCTCGGAATGAACGGGTATACAAAAGTCTTTGACAAGATCAGGATTCCAGAAGCGTTTATTCTTCAGCGAGGCCGTCGCTTGGCTGTGGGATTAGGGTGCATGTTCTGAGGGTAGCCGAAATTCCACAACTGCCATTTCACCGAGATCCCAAAGCTTTTCGAAACGTAGCCCAGCCTCCTCTCCTAGCTTAATGAATTCCTCCAGATAACGCTCCTGACTGTTCAGCATAACCATCATATCAAGGTCGAGATTATACTGGCGGATCTTTCCAACGCCGTAGTTGGGCAGCAGCGGTTCTGGTGCTTGTTCGAATGCCGATGAACCGTCTGTAACGCGATCCGCATGTTGCAGAACAAACTCCTCTGGATGATGTATCGCTAAAGTTGTCAATGGGAGAGGCTTGAACTACGTACGAATTAAGACGCGACTGGTAGGTTTCATTGCATCGCGAACTCCACGTAGAATTTGCACGGAGGGTTTGTCGGGCCAATCATGGCTGCATGGAATATCTTAATCAGCTTCTTACAATGTGTTTTTTTTTTTCAGGAAACACACATGATATTCTTCAACTACATGAAGACAAGGGGATCGATCAGACATCAGTGTGCTGCCAATTGAAGAAGCAACGTACAAAGTAGACGTCGCAGCCTTTTATTGGTGATTCTGCTAAAAAGTCCAACGCCTTGAATTCAATCCTTTGATCTTTAATGGCCTCTGGACACTCTCTGGGCCAGACCTGTGTCTCAGCTTGCTGAATGCGATCAGGTAAATCTTGGAGTTTGAGCAGAAGATTCGGATAGGCTTTGGCCAGTTGCATCGTGATTGTACCGATGCCTCCACCAACATCGCAAACGGTCGCGCCTGGACCGAGTTCCGCCCAGGGAAAACCTGCAGAGGACTAGGTGTGAGTTGATTATGTCGAAAGGAACTAGGCCATTAGTTCTTAGGCTGACCTTTGATGACCGCACCAGCTTCGATAGTGGCCCCCCAACCGATCATGCCAATCCCAAATCGTTCACCTTGCTTCGCCCCCTCTGGTGTTCCCTGTAATGGATTAGCGACGAATCATCCACGGAAAAAAGTGACAAACACACCCCTTCATACCAGTCAAACAAAGATTTAGGATGTTTGCTCCACATGTTGAAGGAGGAATGCTCTACTGCATAGGAATGGCCCCACTCTGGATCGGCCAAAGTTTCCGGAAGCATCGAAGTTGATTTGTTGTTCTCATCAGTGCTGGACGCGAATTGTGAACGACTGTAAAGCAAAATATGACCGATTATAACGCTTACAAATGTAAAGCGAGGCCAGACAGAGGGTTAGTCGAGAGCAATTGTATACTAAGGCGGTTGTTCGCGAACACGTCCTGTGTAACTAATCGCAACGTCGAACTCAGATTTGGGGTCCTGCATAAGGAAAAAAGAAGGCGGTACCTTCACGGAATATATGTTTCGACACTAACAACCGAAGGATCCTTCCGAGTTTCCCTTGTTCGATGCCACTTTTCTTGGCAATCTTGGAGATATGCATTCCATAGGGCTGGTCATGAAGAATGTCCGGAATCTTGAATGTCACAACGACATGCAAGCAACCAGGTTCGTAAATCTGGAAAAGAGGTTCAATACCGAGAAACCATATAGTAGGTAGCGACTTACTCCCATAAGTCTCTATATAGGGAAGACCTTCCTGTCAGGTAGCAGCTTCAATGTAAGCGGAAGGACTCACATTAACGATCGTGTGGTTGGGGCGCGCCGCCGTAGCGCAAAGCTGTGCACAAGCACCTTCGATGGTCTGGATAGCTAACTTGAGTTCCATAGAAGAAAGCTCGGTATCAAGCGGATGAGGGGTGATATCATCCAATGAAGGGACTGAGGGCTCAGAGGATTTGGCGAAATGTGACTCGATTGTTTTCGAAGCTTCCGATATTAAACCAACAAGGGCAGAGAGTTGGCTGCGAGGCGAAGGAGCCGACATTGTGTTCTAGCCTAGCAGTGCGAAGACAGTTGCGGGGTTTGACGAAGATCTCGTCTGCCTTGGCACAATGATATACGATGGTCATACTTTTATAACATGGGCAATGGTGATTCAGAAAAGAATCATATGGCATTACCCCACATGATATCAGATGCCATTTATTGGGGACGCTTTCTTGAGATTATAGATGAACGGAGATCAGATGGGTACCAACGCCGCCGGCGGACGGGTCATTAACATTTTCGAGCTGCTTGAGGTAATACGGGACTGGAAAAGGACGGGTTTGTGAGGAGGAATTCGGAAGGGGTTCATCAATGCCTGATATGTGTGTCTTGGTTGCATCCTTGTAAAAAGAGTAGGAGGATCGATGGAGACGCTGGGAATATCCAGGGAATATCTGACAGAATCACCAACAATCGTCGCGCTAAGATATGATGCATATATGATGAATGACGTATTTTGATGCCATCAAGATACCATTGAGTCATTGACCACTGAGTAATAGTAAATACACCCATCGTATGATCAATTTTAAGAATATTTTTTGAGGGTTGCTTTTGAAATTTGGGTTGCATACAGCCTCCTTCCTATGAGGCTTCTATAGGCCGAAGCCGAGTGTAAATCAGCTAAGCAGGGTAGAACAGTAGAATTGGCCGATTTGGACACCAAAATCGAAAGTGAAATCCGTTGCTTTGGTGTTCATTGACTCGAGTAGTCATGTCATGTGACCCGGAGAAAATTTTGGATCCCATCATGCGAGAATGCGATGGAAGTAACCAAATCATCATGTCCACGAAGGGGTGGGAGCATCTCGACGCCAGTACTTGGATCCCAAACTCGAATGGTGTGATCACAGGACCCTGCGATGATCTTGAATCCATTGGGCGAGAATGCGACAGAAGAAATCCAGCACTCATGGCCTCGAAGGGGTGCTTGCGTCCCAAACTCGAATGGTCTTGTCAATTGACCCTGAGATGATTTTTAATCCATCACGCGAGAATGCGACATAAGAAATGGAATCATCGTGGCTCGAAGGGGTGGGAGCATCTCGACGCCAGTGCTTGCGTCCCAAACTCGAATGATCTCGTCAAGTAACCTGGAGATTTTGAATCCATCATACGAGAATGCGAAGGAATGAATGGCCCCATCGTGAGACCACATCTTCTCCACACCACAAACTTTTGGCAGGTGACTAAAGATGATTGTATTCGCTGGAGTGAATGGTAATGCCGTTGTGTAAAGCAACAGTGGGTGCTCCTTGATGGTGCTGCAAAGTACTGTACAAAGCGGTGGCTGTCACAGAAGCTGGTGGAGGTCTGTTTCGTGACGATTTCTGTATGGAAACGTCAGTGGCAAGCTCCCATTATGCATATCGGAGGACAAACCCCGAGCCACTCAATGAGATTGTGAATCGATCGAATTGTACGGTTATGGGATTTCAGTATCGCCAATGCCTCCACCCAATGCAGCAGATGCTTGACCAAGAAATCGTGCATTCGGTTTATAATATCATCAATGACGTCCGAAACTCAGGCGGGCGTGTTCTATCCAGAATTGACAAGCATAGGACATAGCCTCGGGTAGGTTTTGTTCTGACTCAAAGATGGGAGCGTCATATCACAGATAATTCTTTGTCCAGAAGTTCGATGCAACGAAGCGCGTTTTCCTTGTTATAAAGTTCAAGATCAATGGACCAATGGACCAAGGCTCGACATTGCGCCGTTCTGATAGATAGTCCTGGAACGAAGGGTGGAGAATGCGGATTTCCTCTGTTTCGCTGATACGAAGAACACATCTCAGGCGAGAGATTGATTTGCAAGACGGTCTGTTTTGAGGTAACGCGAGGAGAGCATTGATGACAGAATATGACAGGGGGACTCGGACGCATAGGATCACACCTAATATGCTGTAGCAGTCCGACCTGAATGATTGGTAAGTCCACAAACCGGCAGATTGTAGATCTGTCTTAGCTGTCCAGCTGAGCAAACGGTCCGGAAGAATTACTTTCTGGCTGCTTGTTAATGAGCTCGGAAAGTCGTTGGTCGGGATCATGGCTCTTGATGTACAAACATGCAGTAGATGCCCATACGATAGGCTGCCGGAACCGGTAGCCAGAGAACTGACTTTGTCGTTGCCGGGCCAGTGAGAACCTAAGAATCCATCATTGATACGTATTTCCTCCAAACGATGTCGAATAAATTCCAAAACATCATCTCTGTTGGTTGCATATCAATGTCTAGGGGATATGAGCGCAAATGCAAATGAGATCCTAGTCCGTGCTGAAGGTCAAGTTCTTGCCGGCTAACGACAAGAACTCGAATGAAGGAAGGAAGATTTGAAAAGCCCTTTGACAGAGCCTTCATCAAGGTCTTGCAATCTACTTCGCTCCCACACTCGTCCAAAGTATCGAAAACCAAAACAATTGGTCCCTCCAGACCATTCCACAGATTTCAGGGCGTTAACTGACGGCAGGGTTTCGAATTGAAAGTCCAGAGGAATTCCAGCAATGTTCTGGTTATTTTCTGCCACCTGGGAGATTGCAGCAGCAAAGCGAGCACCAAACATAGCAAGTTGATATGCGCGCGTCCTGATCAACGTTGCAAAGTTCCTTTGCGGTATATCACGGTTGAAAAAGAAGAAAGCGCCCAAGCGGTGGAGCCCACGCATGATTCAGTGTGCGATCGTTATCAAAAGAGTGGTCTTTCCCGTCCTGGCCAAGCCATCTACCAACAAAACCTTCTTTCCGTCCTCTGAGTCACCTGCTATCCACTCCAGAACGTCTTTCACGACCTTTAACCTTGTATTAGTAAGACAGGTAGTGCGATTGTATTCGCCGGTTTCAACATTTGATTACGTACTGGATGGAAATCATCAAACAACGTGAGACGGCTGACTCGGAAGGTGAATGGAGATGCACCGATCATATCGACGGAGGTGGCCGTTCGTGACAGGATCAAGGCCGTACTTAGCGAAACTCTTGAATCGAAATCCTTCCGAAGATCTGCGAACGCAGTGCAGAATTTGGATATCTGACCACCGAAGTCGGCGAAAGGATCAACGATCGCCCTCTCCTGCCCACCTTCAGTCACGCTGCCATCTTGCTCCAATAAACCTGCCACGTACCTCCAAAATTACGTCGTGCATATCCTTGGGTGTTCTTCATCGCTTTGCCAAGATCCAGAATCTTCCCGTCTCGAGCTTGTTGTGCTTGCACCATCTGATCGAATAGATGTGTACGAAGAAAGGAACCAGAATAATTAGTTCAACTCATCCTCATTCCTGCAGAAAGCACTTGCCACGCGAAATTAACGTAAGGGTGAACCTTGTCGAAGAAATGATCAATTCGGATCGTCAAATAAAGGAGAAGGTGCGGAAGAACAAACCTTGGCAACATCTCCGATCTTGATCAGCGGTGTAAATTGATTCATCAGAGCACCCAATGATGTTATTATTAAGTTCTGTTGATTCGACAGGGTGTCGGGAAAACCAGTAAAAGCGTCGGACGCATCGGAGGCCAGGGACTGCGGCAGCTTTTTTACAGACCTGTGGAGTTGCTCAATCGCATCGCCTGCAATTGCGGACCCCGAATCTTGTGTTACTCGAACAGATAGTTGGGCTGGGCTTGGATTTCCCTTTTTATCCACCAAGGACAGAACTACGTCTAAATTGTCAAGTTATCAATCTTGGTACGGTCAACTAACACCCGGATCTTACTCGCCTTCATTCGGTTGTAAATGTTGAAGCTTAAGCAGATCCTCTAGTTCGATATCAATCTTTCTTGCCAAGGCACTTGTCCCCCAATGAACTATCGTGTAATACGATGATGATGATTTTTGATGATTTATCCAATAAGGGGCTGCGAGACGTGAGTTGGACGTCCGAAACCGGGAGACATAAAGGCTCACAAGTCTAATTTTCGGTCCCATCGGGTAATTGCGTCTTTCTTCCATTTGACACTCTGCGTGACGGTTCCGGGAACAATTTCTTAGTTTGTCGCCTAGACATGGTGGGAAATGCGCATGTAACAACTGCAAAGGTGACGGTTAGTATCGGGATGAGTACAGATACCTATGTCTGGTCACTTGTTATCGTAATCGCCGATTTTGCACCACTACTTCGGGCATATTAACACATCTTCACAATCAGTTGTGTATGTAAACGCACGAAGACGCCATCGAGATCAGGACAATAGCTAAAAGCAAGTTACAATTTGAGAGAAGTTGGCTGTTATCGATAGACGAACAAAAGATTCATTGTAAAGGATTCATCCTGTGGGAGGCCGGACAACTCCTGTGTTGGACGACAGCACCGTGACATATACAGTTGCCAGGCAAAGCATGCATCAGGATTCAGGGGTATTGTTGGTCGGACAATTATAGGCATCCCACGGGCCATAAGTGTACCCCTGCGTCCCTCCCTCTGCATACATCTCTCCAATACTTTCTGTCGACGAAGGCCTCAGTGCTCGGGTGCAGGGGTCGACGCAAAAGTCAACGCAAGTTGGACGTGATGATCAAGTGAGCCGGATATCCGATATATACACACTTGATTTTACTGTACGACACCTTCAGGTTAAAACATGAATTAGAACATCCGTCGGCCTATGTGAAGCAACTAGCAAATGCGCGTATTCTATCTTATGTTATTCGATGGCTTGGTGTCTCGGTGGAGGTCTAGGGAGCTACTTGAGTGGCATATTGGCCCTTGGTAGACAACCTTCTACATACAGGTAAAGGCCGGTCACAACGATCAAAAGTTGCAGAACATCTTGCCATCCGACGACCGAACCTTTTCCACGCCCACATTTCATTGCTCCACGCCAACTAGTCCTGTGCTCATACAACTTAGTGTCAACTGCTCTGGAAACTATGATCAACCTTCAATCCCCTCCAACGTGCCCGTCCGCGATTTCACCGAATCAACACCTGCATGTCTAGAGCTCTGGTCCCTCCAATGACGGGATACCTAACATATGTCCCGTCCTCTGCTTATTTTCTGTTCCCAACCCACATCACGCTCTTTTATCCTCTCACTTTCCTGTTACCAACGCCACTTCATATCCTCCTATGCAAACGCAAAACTTCGCTCAGGTCCTCAGTATCCCCTCGTCCCTATACTCCGACTCCTGCAACTCCATTTGCTCTCTCACGACTTTCTACCCCACTAACCATCCCTAGTTTGGATCGGATACGCAGAGGCATAAATTTACGAAATTCACCATGATATTTAATAAACAACTTGCTCCTTGTTGGACAACCTGTACCCCCTCTCGTGAGTTTAGAGAAGCTGGGGGACTTTTATCGTTGTGTCTGTTACTGGTTAGGCAAATCGGGTTGCGTTCTGAGTCTCCCGAGACATTGGAAATGGCTTCTCTCCTCGAGTAGACATCACCTACGGCACCCGTCTTGGTCCATCACCACTCTGAGTCATTGCTTTTTATCTCGCCTTCCTCCTGCAGCAAATTGACTGGCGTACTTTCTAGCTATCTGTTTCGTGGGTGCGGTTACGAACCCAAAAGGGCAATGCGGGCATAGTACTTACCACATCTGCAAGATAGATAAGCTGTGTGCACGAAAACCTCGAAGGTGTGCGAATGCACATGAGATCCTAAAATGAACATAAAGGGTCTCATTGCACAAGACTCCAGAACAACGTGAAGATGTGCAAAACAGGCCACCACTAGCTGTGTGTAATTTATGTGGCCGTCCCTCATCTGAACGCCATGTCGTCCATCTTTCGTTCGACATACTGTTCCAACCTGTCTGGCACCTATCCGAGAATGCCATTCAAGGGGGGGGGGATTATCTACGGATTATATCTATGACGCATTAAGTGGTGTACGAGGCGATCAGCTTTTGAAGATATCTTGAAGTGTACTCTAGCTCCTCCAGCCCTCTTGCTAGCCGATTGATTTAACGGAGAAACGACTCCACACCGTGACCGCCGCCAAGACAAATTGCAAGCGCAGATCAAGCCAGATCCCTAGATGCTTGAAATGTCATGTCATTCCCGTGGGCCGTGCCACTGTCACCGGGCGTCTAACATTCCTTATCTGGAAGATAGGAAAACGTCATTCCCCCTCCTTCCTCCTTCCTCCTACCCTCGTGGACGTGATAACCTACCTCTCGGTTTGTGAAGGAGACATGCTATTCGAACTAGAGTTCCCCATAACACGAAGATACACGTGGCCGTATTTCACGCCCGTTGTCCTCACGGCGTCCGCTATATGCCTTGTAGTACTTGCAATATTGAATGGTACGTCGTCCTTGCGCTGGCATACCTCCCTTTACATGCTGGTTCATTTGCCCTGATAGTGCAACTTGTCGGATTCGAAACGATAACAAGGCTTGAGGAAGACTTCAACATCACACAATCATTTTGGACCGACCACGTAATTCCAAATGGACGTAGACGGTCAAGGACGCTGTGCCAGCCGCTCGTCCTCAAGATGGGCGATTCATTCGTTACCGATTCCTCGATGTTTTTGTGGGACCTGGAGCTCGTCGCCAAAACCAACGACACCAATGACGGCGCATCTAGTCTAGTCTACACAGGATCGACTCTCCAAGGTTGTGATGTCTCCGCCTTATACCTGAACGGCGACTTGAGCCCCCCAATTCTGGACGTCGTTGCTGTTATATTCTGCAAAGATCTGGATGGTTTTGACGTCATAGGAAAGACGGCTTTTCCTATATCCGTGATGCCTGGAACCTACACACGCTTCACAGGAAAGCAATCCAGCTTTGCCAATCTAGCACGCGTCTTACCCTATGAACTGTCGGTGGTTTATCTCCCTTGAACATGGAGTTTACGATGATTTACATTTTCTGTTTGGAACCCTGTCGCAGGATAGAGCTTGGAGCAGAAGACCTCCTTTCTCATATATTTGCGATGATGTCTGATCGAAATCTTTATCCGGCCATCATCGGGGCTTCTGCAGAAATATCCTACACTCCATGCCAAGCATTACCGGAAGCTAACGCTCCTTGTGCAAGCAATCCCCCACCTGTCAACATCAGCTCCTCCCTTGTCATCAGTTCCAATGGCACTTCAACTTATTCTGTGTTCAGCGAGAATTCCACGGCCATCGATGACCGAGACATCTATGCACCAATAGCTAACATCATCCAAACTATTCATGCGACTGTGAAAATTGACCTTGGCATTGCCCACGAGAACAACTTTCTTCTGAATCCATCAGTACTTAATACAACACTTTACAGTGAATTTCCTGCTGCAGTCTTGCCCCAACCCACGGTTTCTACACTTTATCAGCGCATCTCTCAAGGGAGTTTCCCAATTCCAACCACTTTTCCTTTGAAAGTGGAAGGACCGGCGAAACTGCAAGCGAGATACCTTTGTCAGCTTCAACAGATGAAGGCCCCTGCACAACTATTCATCGCTGTGCTGGTTGCAACACTTAGCATGTTTAGTAGTGGGTGGGGTTTGTTCATGCTTCTCGCGACCTATTGGGCAAAGCGTGGTAATGCTTCAGGTAGGATCAATAGTTCTAGGATATTGATACCATTGATGTTCATAACATGTTTCCCAATTCTAGCTAACAGTTGTGTTACCCATGACAGTGAAGTTGAGGTGGGTATGCCTCTCCTGCCACGGATGACACGATAGGGATACCAGGAATTTGCCACGGTTGCCTTTCGATATTAAGAAAATTTCCATCACCAATCTCAATGCCTTTACTGTGCTTGACCCAGTACTTGGCCAGGCTAGCTAAAACAATGCAGTATACACTATGAGACCCACATGGTAGGAATACTATCCGACATTTCAGCCACTTAAATGGTGTAAAAATATATATTTATGGTGTGGTTTTCATGTATTGATAAACATCAAAATGAAATAAGTTTCATCAGAATTTGGTATGAAAATCTGCCACTAGGAGGAGTGAAAAAGGTAGTTTTTTCCCTATTTGTAAGGGATGAGCTGATGGGATGAATTTCTCACTATTTTGTCTGCAGTTCATACCATACCAAAATTTTCCCATAGGATGATTTCATTAACTTTCAGAGGACTTTTCAGAACATTTGGACTGGTTGAATTTCCCCCACTTTGAAGTAGATAGATTTTCATCCATTTATAGGATACTTTTCACTATGTT
Source organism: Tricholoma terreum (assembly GCA_003316345.1). Taxonomy (NCBI): domain Eukaryota; kingdom Fungi; phylum Basidiomycota; class Agaricomycetes; order Agaricales; family Tricholomataceae; genus Tricholoma; species Tricholoma terreum. The sequence goes on along the minus strand of QFEU01004938.1, from coordinate 513 downwards.
ATTGAGGTTTTTCAAACCACTAAGATACAAAATATATTCGAAAGTAGCAAAAAAATCCCCCCTTCATCACACCCTCATTGGCCTGTTGTTGCTGCAGTGGGCTGTGGCACCCATGAGTTGGGGCTGGGGTAGGGATACACCCGTGAACAGTTGCCCACAGTGGTGTCGAGCCAGGTAGTCATCCCCTGTCTCATTGTTGTCCCCCTCTCATTGTTGTTCCCCTCTCATTGTTGTTCCCCTCTCATTGTTGTCATCCCCCTGTCATCCCCATCTCTGTTGTCATCATTTCCCTCTCATGGTCATCCCCCCCCATTGTTGTAGTCCCTCCCTCATCATTGTTGTGGTCCCCCCCTTGTCATCATCATTGTCATTGTTTCCCCCCCTTGTGTGGTGAGCCTAGGGACCTAGGTGGATCACACAGTGCAACGAGTACGAATAACATATAATTGCGAGTGTATGTGATACAAGTTAAGGTTTGGCTACTGTACAAATTAGGAAGGAGCCGGTTTTATA
>QFEU01004928.1:0-20828 GCA_003316345.1 Tricholoma terreum | reverse complement strand
GTCGATTGATAAATAAATTTCGTTCGCTGAACGATCGGGGACGTGAACGGCGGCGTTCAGATAAATATGCGGGAGGTGGCTGCGACGGCTGCCGTGGTGGTAAAATGGTGGGTGGTAATGGAGTAATAGGCGATGGTGTTACAGATGTCGAAAGAGTGGTATGTGGTGCGGGTCTTCCGCGGACGGCGAGTTCGATACCTTCGATGCGATCTTCCCGTGACCGAATGCGACGAGCGATGTAGAGAGCGAGGGTGCTCCATCCAAGAAGAAGGACGGCGCAGAGAACGTACATGAGAATAAAAGAGCTGTCGGCCATGATGGTAAGAGCAAGGATTGAAAGAAAAATTGTTTGTCATTATTTCTTTATAAGGCTCTGCCGACGGGTTCTCCCGTGACGTTGTTCCAGGCTTCATCGTCATAATCGGGGTAGACGTCATGCATATCTTCATCGTAATCACCATCTTCAGTTATTGATCGGGCTAGCCGGGCGACGGCTGAGTCTCGATAAGGACAGTCTTTGGAATAATGTTTCGGGGCAAATGTTTCGCATTGCTGGCATTGGTATAAGGGACAGTGAGTTTTGAAATGACCGTAGAGTCCGCAGTTGAAACAGCGGTGTTTCTTCATCCAGTGAGGAAACTTGATCTTGGCGATGAGTCGATGGACGGTAGTTACTGGAGGGACTGTGAGAGTTCTAGTAGTGGTGGAAGATGTCGGCCCAGGGGGAGGAGTAGGGGATTCCCTGGTGAGATCTATAATGTCCGTGCGAGTACTGAGGTCCGGAACCGGTGAACTGGGGACCGTAAGATATTCGTCCATGTGCGATGGGGTAGATGATGCAGTCATTTCCAGAAGAGGTGGTGGTGGAGTTGTTTCTGGTGGTGGGACGGTTCCTCGGGTTCCTTGAGGTTCTGTTTCAGAAAAATGTCGTTGAAAAATAGTGACGTCTCTTCTGTACTCTTCCTCTAACCGGGCATTTTTGATTTCTCGGATGACGTTTGCAATATCACGGTGGACGAGAAGAGCGAGAACAGTCTCGAGGATGTTGTCAATTAAGACATTTGCTTCACGAGTTTTCTGAAGGAACTTATAGTAATTCAATGTCGTGGGGTCGGTGAAGGTGGAGAGGTTTTCGATGATTTCGTCTTTGTTCTTTGGGTCGAGAAGGAAGAAGGCGTCGGTGTTAGGGATTACTGGGTTGTTCGACATGAGGAAATGTGGGTGAATGTGATGTAGCTTCATGGAAGATTGTTCCGTCTTTTATAGTCGACGAGGAGATCTGGTGAATGTTTCAGATTCGCTTCAGGTTCCCATGTGTTGTCGGCTGTGGGATAGCCTTTCCATTTGACTAGGAATTGGTAACCTTGACCGCGTTTTCGGTGTCGGGTAATCAATTCTACTTCGTGTTCCTCTTGGCCGTCAATTAGGTCAGGAGGTGGGCGGAGATAGTTTCTTCCGTGTGCTTCAGTTTCATGATACGGGGTAAGGAGGTGTGCGTGGAACACGGGGTGTATTTTCCACTGCGGCGGGAGACGTAACTTGTATGAAAGCAGCGAAATGACTTCGATGATCGGGAAGGGTCCTTCCCGTTTAGGAGCAAGTTTCCTAGTCGGGTAAGGTAACTTGAGGTTTTTCGAGTCAAGCCAGACTTCATCGCCTTTCTTGAAAGGGGTGAATTTCCGTGTGATTCGTTCCATCATCGTTTGACGTGCAAGTTCATGTGCCGCTTGTGCTTCGCGTCGGGCGCGGAATAGAAGTGAGAGCCTAGTCTCTGCTTCAGGTACGTTCGTTTTAGGAAATGCCGTCGGGAGTGCGGTGGGTTCATAACCCATCATGAGGTAAAACGGTGAACGTTTTACTGCGGAGTGGGTTTTCTGATTATGCGCAAATTCGGCAGTAGGGAGGTATCGTTTCCACGTTTCGGGTTGGTTGGAACAAAACATTCGGAGGTAGATTTCGAGTTCCTGATTGACTCGTTCTGTTTCGCCGTCGGTTTGAGGGTGATAGGCTGTACTCATAGCCAGTTTAACCCCTAAGAGTTTTCCGAGTTCTTGGAATAAGTTTGAGGCGAAACGAGGATCTCTGTCAGAAATAATCTTGTCGGGCAGTCCAAATCTGGAATAGACCTTCTCGTAATAGAGGCAGGCCGCATCAGATGCTGTAAGCATTTTGTTTGTCGGTATGAAAATTGCCCCCTTAGTAGCATTTTGGTCTACCACGACCATAAGACTGTCAAATCCTTCGCTTTCGGGTAGATCCGTAATGAAATCCGTGGTTACCACCGCAAAAGGGCGCGTGGTCACTGATTTGATTGGAGATAAAGGCGGGATTGTCGGGTGGGTGACAACTTTCATTTGTTGACATGTGGCGCAACCGGTGACAAAGTTCTTGATGAAAACCGTCATTCCCGGCCACCAGTAGTCATGTCGAATTAGTTCTAGTGTTTGGAATTGCCCAGGATGTCCTGCAGGCAAGGTGTCGTGATATTGTTCCACGATTCGGCATCGTAATGTTGCGTCTGTCGGGACATAACAGCGATCTTTGAAGAATAGCAGTCCGTCTTCGAGTTTCCAATCTTCTAATGCTGATTTTATCGGTGGTATTCCCCCTGTTTTCAAAGCTTCTACTGCCGTTTTTACCAGTTCGTCTTTCATCAAGGCAATGACCAGTAAATCTTTTGTTTCGATGTCGATAGTTTTTACGAAGAGTTCGGTCGGAAGGAGGGTCATGTCTTCGTTGTCGTTATCCTCAGTTGGGAGAAGATCATGCCTCCTTGATAGTGCGTCCGACTGAATCATTTGGGATCCAGGTACGTGTACTAATTTCATATCATAGAGCGAGAGTAATAGACTCCATCGCGCTTGTTGTCGATTGAGTTTTTGAGCTGTTCTGAAATACGTCAAGTTCTTGTGATCGGAGAGGATCGTCACCGAGTGTTTAGATCCTTGGAGATAGTGTCGCCATGCTTCTAATGCTCGAATGATCCCGAATAGTTCTCTGTTGTATATTTCGTAATTTCTTTCCGTTTGATTGAATGAATGTGAAATGTAACCGCAAGGATGCCAATCTCCATTGTCATCTTGTTGACGGAGAACTGCTCCAGTGGTGAACTTCGATGCGTCAGATTCTATAACGAACGGTTTTTCGGGGTTGGGCATGAGCAGAACGGGCATTTCGGAGAATTTCCGTTTAAGAGCGTCGAAGGCATTTTGACATTCGGCGGTCCATTCAAAATTCCTATCTTTCTGAGTTAATGCGTTAAGAGGTCTGGCTGTTTCTGCGAAGTGTCCAATGAATCGTCTGTAGAAGTTCCCAAATCCTAAAAAGGATCGAACTCCTTTAACGTTCTTTGGTGCGGGCCAGTCTCGGATTCCTGCGAGTTTCGTGGGGTCCATAGCGATCTTGTTCTCGCTGATGATTAGACCAAGGTATTCCACTTCGATAGCATCAAATTTGCATTTTTCTGCTTTGAGGAACAGGTCGTGTTCTCAGAGTCTCTGTAAAACTCGGAGGGTTCGTTTTCGATGTTCTTCGGGATCTTCTGAAAAGATTAGGATGTCGTCCATATAAATGATCACCCATCCTTCATTGAGCATGTCCCTAAAGATGTCGTTCATCATCGCTTGGAAGGTTGCCGGTGAGTTGCATAGTCCAAAGAACATGACTGTTGGTTCGAACAGTCCTTTGTTCGTTTTGAACGCGCCTTTCCATTCATCGCCTTCTTTGATTCTGATGTTATGATAGCCCCAACGGATATCCAGTTTCGTAAAGAGTTTCGCTCCTTTTAACTTGTCAAGGAGGTCGCTGACCAACGGGAGGGGATAGACGTTCTTCACGGTTCCTCCATTAAGATACCGGTAGTCTTGGCATGGTCGAAGCGCGTCAGAATCCTTCTTGGATACGAAAAAGAATGGTGAAGCCATTGGGGATTTCGAAGGTCGAATGTAACCTTTCTTCAGGTTTTCGTCGAGGAATTCGTCCAACTTTATCTGTTCGGCAGGGGTTAAAGGGTAGACTTTGCAATCTTTCGGAATGAAATCGGGTTTGAGATCGATCGCATGATCCCAGGGTCGAGATTCGGGGAATCTTTCCGAAGCCGCTTTTTCAAATACCCTTTTGTACTCTTGATAGGCTTTAGGGAGGAGATCGTCCAAAGACTTCTTCTTCTCGGGATTAGCGTCGGCGTTGTCATGCGCAAGTTGCTGCGAGATGGATGTCTTTGCCCTGATCCACATGTTTTGCCCGTAAGAGTATCGTGCCGTGTTTTTCGATTTGGTGATTCGTCGAATTCCTAAAGTGTCCTTCGTGCAAGAATAACTTGAGTAATCGTGTTCGTTGGTGAGGGGTACTCGTTCTGGTTCGAAAATACCGATGACCGATTCTCCTCTGCAATAGGCGATTACCAAGTCGTTGTTGTCGATAGTTTCTTCTTGCATGTAGTTCGGATCTTCAGGTACCGCGGTTTCTTCAGGGATGATTGCCGGAATTGATGCTTCTTTTTCGATTACTTCTTCGATCAAGGGTTCATCGGCATTTAGATTCTTTGATCTAACAGGTGCTTCTTCGTCGATCACTTCTTCGATCGTGGTTTTCTTGATTGTCGTCGGCTTGGCGAATGGGGTATGCATGACGAGTTTCTGATTTAAGACTCGGATCCGCTTGATCCGTTCTTTCATAGTGATGGGGAACCGATTTCTAATCGTTCCTTCGCTCCAGTCGACGATAGGATTGTGTTTCCTAAGCCACGATAGGCCTAGAATTAATACGTCTTTTCCTAATCCGGTGACATAGAACGTGGTCGAAGTGATTCTTCCATTGACGTTAAGATCGAGGATGGTTTTGTGCGTAACCACTCCTTTTTTGTTAAGACTCCCGTCTACGTTTCTAGTGATGATGGGTTTTCGAAGTTTGATAAGGGGAATGTTATGGAGTTCCGCGAATGAATGGTCCATAAATTCTCCGCTAGCGCCAGAGTCGAGGAGAGCTTGGGTTTCGACGATTTGTTTTCTTAGTAGTACAGTGACCGGTAAAAGCATTGATTGCAGTCGCATGTCGGCTACAAGTACAGAGGAAACAGTCATTTCGGAGGGATCGGACGTCGTACCGAGCCTCCTAGTTAAAAACCCTCTTTCTCGAATATTTCGGCAATCTCTTCTTTTTCCTCATCTTTCATTTCATCGTCAAGGATGGCACGAATCTTTTGGGCTGGGGTTCCTTTCTTGAACCGTCCAAAGTTTCGGCGGGGTGGAGGTCTGTCTCCTTTCTTCTTGCAGGTGGACGACAAGTGTCCGGGTTCGTGGCAAATGAAGCATAATCCTTTCTTGATATGCTCCATCCGTTCTTGTTGGGTAAGGCAGTCGACATCCATAGCGTTTGGATCTTTGGCAGGAGTCGACTCTTTAGCCTGCGCCGCAAAGGTGGATTCGTAGGAACGTGTGGTAATTCCTTTGATTCGTTGCGCAATGGCTTGAGCCCTCCTCCAATTTCCATCGAACCTGGATGCCGCTTCCTTCCATGCTTGGAGTGTGGTGGGCGGCTTTTCCATGGTGAAGACGCGTTGGAGTAATTTCGGGTGTAACCTGTCGATGAAATATTCAACGAGTGCTACATCTTCTTTGATGTTGGTTCGGCTGGCGATAATCGAGAATTCCGCAATGTATTCTTCGATTCGCTTCTCTCCTTGTTTGAGAGTTCGAAGGTCTGTCTTGGCAGCTCCTTCGTCGTTGATAGGGGTGAAGTCGACTAGGACTAATTTCTTGAAGTCCTGAAACTTCGGAAATCCACTGGCGAGGAATTCTTCGGTTTTTTGTCAACTTCCAGGATGCCGCCACTCCCTTGCTCATGAAGGAGAGTGTAAACAAGACCTTCTTTTCTTCTGAGTCGTAAATTCCGCTATTGACCCTGAGGTACATTTCGCAATCTTGAAGGAACTTCTTGGTAAGTTTTCTATCTCCGTCGAAGTCAGTCGGGGTTCGCATTTTGACTTCTTTGGTGGTCATGGTGATAGTTGGTGAGTCGGGTGGTAAGGTAGAGGTGGATGGGATTGGTTCGGGTGTGTTGGGTCGAGTTCCGTAGATTTGTTCGTAGGTCGGTTTGGGTGGTTCTTTAGGTGCGAAGAATTCGTCAAAGAATTCCTTTGATCGGTTAGCTTCTCTTAGAAGTTTTCTTCGATGTTGTTCGTTCGGGGATTCTGCTGGAGGATCTTCTCTTGGCAGAAGTTCGTCTGGCACAGGTTTGTCTGTAGCGCTGTATACCCAAGTCTTTTGGGTTCGGCTAAATCTAATGTGTACTCCGTTAAGCTTCCCGCTTCCGAAGGTATGTCCGGGGATATATCCGGGTGGTGGGTGTTGAAGGGAACGTTTGACCGGGGCTTCCGATCCTTCCCAAGACGTGGTGGTGGATTGATGCGCCTAAACCTAAATAGGTTGGCGGTTTGATCAGCTTGACCTTTTGTTAAGGGCGATAGCCTATAACTCGGATCTAAGTCTAATCGATCAAGGGATCAACGTGCGAGGCTTTCGTGCGTTATCTAATCTGATGAACAGCGGAGGCTTTCTGTGTTCGAGTTCGAGCGAAGACGTTAGTTGTTACTAAGTCGAGCGAGATTCGAGTATAAGCGTTGAATTGCCTAGGTCAAGCTGGGGGGCTTTGACCGTTTATACTACTGCTTTTATACTAGAGACTGTGGCTATGCGATCCTTGAAACGAAACAGTCAGCTACATAGCTCTGCGAGTCAGAGGATGTAAGTATGAGTCGAGACGAGTAGGTATGAGTTGCAAGGCAGTACATACGAGTCGAGACTAATCAGAATGAATAAGTATGGTGAGCCCGATAGATAGCGATCAAGATAACAAGAATAGAAAAACTGTAACACCTTGTGTCAACAAAGCCTGACCTCGCCTACTGGCATGGCCATATGGCGCAAGTACGCGCCGGCCCTCGGTTGGGTGGCAGTTATGCTCGTTCGATTGTAAGTCGTGCATAAATTCGTTGTTGCAGTGCATTGGTCAACGCCGTGTCTTGATTTCTGTGCAGAGGGGTGTCTAGGATTAGGCTTGTCGACTTCGACTACGCCACACTGTCCTCTTTGAACCAACATGCTACTGCCGGGTTTACCGATGTGGGCACGCCGAAAGTTAAGAGTATCGAACGAACTCTGAAAGAGATTTCGCGCTGGGTAGAAGTGGATCCTCGAATAGATATATGGCGGAAGGAAGAAGGTGGTGTCCTTCTAGAGGGGGCAGACTGGGTCATTGGTACGTGCCTCGCATTTGGTGTACTTTCTTTCTTGACTCATACCACCCTGTATAGACACGATCGATAATATTACAACTAAAGTAGATCTCCTTAAATACTGTCACGAGAATGGAATTAAAGTACGTCGTGCGACATTAAAATTTGTTTCTCTTGTAACCTCTCTTTTCAAGGTCTTCTCTTCAATGGGTGCGAGTGCCGAATGTGATCCCACTCGAGTCCAAATAAGCGACATCTCTGGCACGGTGTATGACCCCCTAGCGCGTTCCGTATGTCGGCGGCTACGAGCATTAGGGGTCGTGTCGGGCATACCTGTCGTGTATTCGACCGAAGTTCCTGGTGACGTCAAACTTCTACCACTCCCCGAGGAGGAGTTCCAGAAAGGTCCAGTCAAAGAGCTTGGTGTATTCGACGACTTCAGAGTGCAGATACTACCTGTTCTGGGTCGGAATACTTTTCAATAACCTTGCGATCGGTACTGATATGATATATAGGTCCCTTGCCGTCTATCTTTGGTCTCCATGCCGCTACGTATGTTCTATGCCAACTGGCTGGGAAACCTATATCAAACCCACTACCCATCAAATATCGAAAAAAGCTCTATGAACGCCTACTGCGAGATCTATTACTTCGGGAGTCAAAGCTGACTGGTCAAGTCATCAAGTAAGTAAAACAATCTTCGAACTACATCCAACACAGCTGACAGATACAAACAGCAAACTTCTGATTGACGAGGATGATGTTGCACTTATATTTGAAGATATCCACCGCGGACGCTCTGTTATTCCGCTGCACGGTGTACCATCTAGACCGGTTCTACTATGCTGGGACCTCCGTCAACCGCTAACTGTGGATAATTGTGTTGTGATGGAGTATAGTGAGGCAGAGAGACATGCGAGAGGATGTGCGGATGTGGGGAATCCTGTTGATCCAAAGGATATTTGGGGAGATGAAGTTCTGGATGTGGTCAAGCATAGGGCGGATGAGATAACGAGGGAGCGCCAGTGGGTCATGTGAATCTATTCGTTTACATGAAACAGTAACCGCCAGCATAGTATTCAGCCTACTTGGGGAGGAATCCGTGAACTAGCTTTTAATACAAGAGACGAGCATCTCGTCGACATGACACTCAGGCTTGTCGGCCATTTTTTTTGCAGCATCAGACAGAAAAGGGGATGATGTTTCGATCTGTTTCCATCTGTGGCGGGCCTGCACCGTAAGTGGGTGGGACATGATCGAGATTATTAGGTGGGTTGAGGACTGTTGTGGGGGGTTGTAGAAGTTCTGAATGCTAGAGCGAGCATTTGACGAGAAGTCAAGGTGTGAGCGTCCGCAACTCTAAATAAAAATTTACGGATAAATGTTTTGAAGAGTTGCAGAAGTTCTGAATACTCAGTTGACGAGAAGTCAAGGTGTGAGCATCCTCAACTCGGAATAAAAATCTACGGATAAACATTTTGACTTCAAGCCGCTTACGGATGTACCAATGCCGGTGGGCCAAACCTCGACCCGGACAATTCTTGACTCCTCTCTAGCTAAAAGGGGTCATCTTACCTCCTCTTACTCTTACCTCAATGTCGCAACAAGAGTTCATTCCTACAAGTCTCGAAGACTGGGCCAGGTCTGACACATACCACAACTCCTTGCAGGGGCAGCCTTCACTCCTTCGCACATGGATTGAGAGTGTTGCACGCGCGGTGCTGTTTGGTGGCATAGGGGCATATGTAGGCTCGCGACGTCCTCATCGCCCTCTCCCATCCTTGCAACACCTCATGCCCCATCCCAGGAATTATTTTTCCACCACCAGCCATGGGAGACGCTGCGACCTGATTCCGGTAATAACTCGGTTTCTATCGGCTCAAAAAGATCACACGACTACAGCTTTGATGACTTCTTTACTGACATGAAGAAACGGCGAGTCAATCCGCCGTACGATTCTCGTAGGAATAACGTTCTTTGCTTGCAATGTAGAGTTTACTCACACTCCAATTTAGGAATGGCTGAACGCCTCAATAACATTGTCTATTCCCATGACAATCAGAACCCCGACATCGGTGGCAGCAGCTACGCGCGAATGTGCGCGTTTCAGATCCCACGCCATATCTTATTCTGTCACACCTTCATATCTGTCACCAGCGGCAAGACATTTGTCACAGATATCAAAGTTTGCCGCCGACTAGCTCACTTACAGGCTGCAGCAATGTCAACATATCCACACCCTAAATCGGAGTCTAATGCAGATTCTGATTATGATGCATTCCCTCCTCCCACAACTAGCCCCCGGGAAATCTCTGCATTTGTTATCAGCGAAAAAGCAGCGGCACGTCCAACACGCTGCTGTTGTCATACTACTTGTTACTAACTTACTGATCCCGGATAGTGGTTTCCTGCTGTATATGTAGGATATCTTTTTCGTGCACTCAAACCACAGGCAATGTTAGTCAACGTGCCCGCAGGGCTTGGCACGAATGGCTTCACCTCAATCGACGATCTAGAAATCGGACTGTGGCTACCTTCCAACTCAAATACTGCAAATTCAATTGACTTGTCTCGACGACGACGCTATTTCAATGTAATGCCTGGTACAGGTGAATGTATCGCGGGCGGCTACACAATCTATTTTCATGACCAAGATGCTGTAAAGCTTCCTAATCAAACCTTGCGCGCGCTTCCCGGGAGTCCCATGTGGAGTGGAGACGTATTGGTGTTGAAAAATGTTGATGAAGACATGGTCACTCATATTACACGACAAGACTATGACATTGTGAGGAAACTGTTATCCAAGTTCATACTCGTTTTATGTTCTTGCACCCTCACTGAAAATTGCTGTGCAGAGTCCTTGAACTCGGTCAACTTCCACTTACTTTCTGATTTGTTACTACTATCAATTCCGCACTCAGTCATGCACATTTCTTTTTACATCGCTGTAGTATTTCAAATGCTCATTAATATATTATACAATTAGTATTTTTTACAAAAAAAAAAAGGGATACAACGAATAGCACTGCAAATGTACGGCAGCCTGTCGACTCCGAACGTGATACAAATACACAAATTTCGAAGGTTGCAATTCTGTAGGCTTGCATCAATATTAGGCTAAGCAATTATCCGTATAAGTGGCGTGCGCACCATTTATTGAAACGAGTCACTTTAATTTTGCAACATGTCGCTCGCCGATCAATAACGATAAGCTAAACCACTGTTTGCACATACTTCACGCACTGATACTTGGGCGAATTCCTCCAAATTGTATCGAGAAGCCTCCACCTTCAGCCATACTCCTAGATTCAACGAAAAATCATATCCTCGGCTTTCATACTTTAAAATGCATGCCTCCGTTTTATCAATAGGTGTGAAACCTGTCAGAAGTTGTCGGGTGTTCAACAAGCTCCGCCTTTCAAACGTTAACGATGGGTACGCGCAGAACAATGTGTTATGAGTGATAAAGTTCATAACGACCGTTGAATGAAAGCTGAATATAGGCCGGACTGCGTCCTCTCCATGGCAAACCAACAAGTTCACAAGGAGACCTCCGCGGCGTAATGTATAGGATGAATGTATTAAAGAAATTGAGGATCCAGTTTTTGGCCCAGAGTCGAGCGTATATGCGAAGTCGACTTGCAATTTTCGCAATGCATACCGCGCTTTCGACCGAGGAACGTATATGTCTATGTCATTGGGAGTAAAATCCCAAGGCATGAGTGCCAATAGAGCACATGAACCCGAAACAATCCCTTGAGTCTCGTATAAAAACGCGAACATTCGAGAAGGTTCTAGTTCGAACATATTGAAGATGTGTTCCACGGTTCGGAGAATATGGACTGGGATGACGGCGTGTAAATGATGGCAAGTGTTTGCGAGCGCTTGAAGATCTCTCAAGCAAAGTTGTTCATAGATGACGGCCTGCAACTCTGGCGGCAAGTGAGCAACTAGGGGCACGCCGCTGCAGTATTAAAATAAATAAAAATAGACATTCACAACATGGCGCACCTTTACCACTAAAAGAATGCCTAATAGCCATTGTAGCCATATAAAAGAGTCTCTTCATCAAGCTCAAAGTTACGCCCAGACAAAAGCTAGTAATTATCAACGACAAAGAGAACATTTTGGAGACGAAGAGCAGTGCCATATTGATGTGAAACAGATTCAGAAGGTCGCGCCCAAGTCAATGTGACTGATCAATTTTACCTTGTATCCCAACTTTGCGGTTGCCAACTTCTCCAGACACCCAAATTTTATTGGTACACAGCATATTAACGCTTGCCCACAACTATAAATACAAAAAAAAAAAGATCTGGACATTACAATCTTCAGCCCGCGTCGTTTTATATCCTCAACATATGATGCGTCAAGCTTGCGACGTGACATCCATCAAGTCTTCCCCAGTGTCCTTACTAGCCTTCGATTGTTTGGCTTTTCCTTTTCGTTTCTTCTCCAACGGAGCGTCCACTGCTGCAGTGCCGGAAGAACTGAGCCGTCGCTTCTTAGCCATCAAAAATTTAGTGAACGCATCTGTGGCTACTGACTGTGCTGACACCTGGTCCGATGAAGCACCAGCAGTCGTCACAGACTCGGAGTTACTGCTACCGACAACAGGTCGAGACACAATGGGACGAACGGGCATGACTACCTTGCGATCGGAAGCACCAATGACTTTGATACTATGAATGTTTATCTGATATAGCTAAGATGCTCACCACCGTTAGCTTATTGTATAAAATAGATTATTTGCACGAACCTTTCGTTGCACTTTGACATCTGCCATAAGAAAACAATGGAGCGAGCAGTTGGCAAGTATGAGTGTGCCAGACCTCAGCGCATCGTACATCTTCCAAGGAGGAATTAACTGATCCTCCTCGTCCACGATGTCTAACTGTGTCAGCTTATTGATAGTATGATTAAAGAACGGTCCTCCGTAGTCAGGCATAAGGTGAGGATCATAGAATGCACCCAGTTTGATGTCCATGCCTGAAATAATCACAAATCGATAAATTTGATCATGAAAAATATATATATACATACCATCTACCGTGTTCGGCTTTCCCTCATCCACCGCCACTTCTTTATGTGATTCACTTTTGCCTGGCGCAGATGAGACATCCTTCAATGAACGTTTTCCGATTCTCATTGGAGTTGAAGCAGACATGTTCTTGTTCGGATTCTAAGCACGTTCATTGTCGTGAGGAATCAGCATGTAATGCAAAATAACACACCACATATATAGGCAGCGTATGCAAAACAATGAGGTCATGAGGCATATTGGGATCAGCCAAGGAGCCTTTAATCCATTCTCTGATGCTATAATTCTATCGCAAACCGTTTCAACAGGTTACCAACACATGATGTAAACCACACACCAGAGCCAGATTATGTTCTTCCTCCTCATCCGCCTCCCGAATTGAATTAAGAGTTCCTATTTGATTTTGATAGACTACCGACATAAACGGAGTGCAATATGTTGGGACCTTGAGCACTATGACGTTTTTGACTTTTGACTCATCAGTAATAGGTCGAAACTTGATCATCGTAAGCATTATTTCTACATAATGAGATTTGAAAGCAAACTTACCTGTTGCCCTGCTTTGCCTGGATAATGGTTTCCTTTAGCACCGAGAAGGGTGCCTAACTCTTCTGCACAGATCTCGCCGACAATGTTGGTTCGAAACTCCGTACCATCGTTATTACGATAGAGATAATTATTAGACCACTGTTCGATGACTTGATTGAACGAATGTTTGTAGTCGGCTCCCGCAAGAGAAGCAGTGCCCATTTCCACGATATTGTTTGCGACGTCATCGTAGAAACCGGTTTCGAATCGATTAATGAACAGCGGAGAGATTTCTTCAGCCATGATGGATGTTCTGAACCAAGCGTCGAGCACTCAGCAAAGAAAACGTAATACCACTCCTCATAGATTTGTAATGTGCGTGCCATCTTAGACATGATGCCCACCGATACGCCATCTTAGACTCTATGATCATAACATCATCGAGCACTGAGCAAAGAAAACGTAATATCACTCGTCATAGATTTGTAATGTGCGCATCATCCTAGACATGATGCTCACCGATACACCATCTTAGACTTTATGATCATAATATTGTCATCATATGAGCAGGCCAGTCACGTATATGGCAAGTGCAGCCCTGCAGAGAAGAAACAGACGAAAAGAAATTGAACACATTGAAATCAATGATAGCAGGAACTCACACAATCTTGTTCAAAGTCGCACTGACGAGTCTAAGGCTCCAACCGTTTAGTTTATGTTTACCTGCCAAAGGCCGAGTATACTTAAACAGTTGTCTAAGCGATATAACTATCTATATATGTTTAATAAACAGTATTTACACAGTTGGTGCCACTAATATTATTTTCTGTTATCACCGTGCTTCCGTCGAAGCATCTTCGGCGGCATCATCTCAAACAAACCATTCCGTATCCAAACCTTCGTTAGCAGGGCCATCGTGATCGTCTTCTCCTTCAAAGAGCTGCGTAAATTGCTACAAATGTGTCTGGATTTCGAGAAGACACGCTCGACGGAGACGCTAGTCGCAGGAATTGCGAGATAGTCCCGAGCCATCCGAGCAATAGTAGGGAATTCAGTCGCGTGTATCTGATCCTCGGTTTATTAGAAAGACACGGGTGCAGAACAAAGTCACGTACCTTCCACCACACGAGCGGGTTTAACAAAACCTCTTGAGCTGACGGCTCATCACTGCTTCCTTCTTCCCCTTCTTGCATCTCCATCGTGCCGCTTCGAAGTTAAGGTACCAGGCCAACTCGTCGGCCAGGTCATCTAGCCTTAGCCCACCTTTGCGAGCAGGTCAAAAGCCCACCACTTCCTGAATGACAGCAGAGTCCAGATCCCCAGATATCGGCTCCCTATCCACGACGCGTGCAGCTGCTGGCACTAGCTCTGGGCAAATGTTCAATGCACGTTGCTTGATATCTTCAGAGATCTCCGAACGAGGATCAGGTTGTCCTGGACGACCGAATAATCAGTGATTTGACCTGACATCCCCAACGTATATTTACGGGAAAACCCTTGCCAATCATCTATATCTCTCATGCCCCCAATGACAACCTCGCCGTTCCGCTGAGGGATGATATAGGTGTGTTCACCAGTACTTTCCACCTGCTTCGTGCGGCCCTCTTTGATCCAAGGCACCTTCGACACGACAACTTGCCCGCGCGCGGGATACATATTATTGTCTTCCACATTTCCGTGTTTCAGTGAGCCCAAACCGGTACAATTAATGATAGCCTGCGCATTCGGAGCAAGTTCCAGTGCAGATACAAGAGAAGGGCATGTCGCTCGATGTATGACACCGCCCAACGTATTAAAGCGATGCACAAGTTTCGCTAGGTATACTGAGGTGTCCATAGTTAATGTCGTGAATGAGATGTCATGTCTAGCAAAGGACGGGAGTTCTTCAGGACTATATACCCTAAACTTGGGTGAATTCAGGGTATGTTCCTTCACCGAAAATTGTTGCTTACATCGGGAAGTGATTCAAAAAGCGCAATGTGTCTCTCCCCCCTCACTGCCATAAAATTCATGCTGTAGGATTCGCATAAGCCTGCTAGCCCTAGATGAATATGTTGCTTTTAAAACCGACCTCTTGGAGGAGCTCAGCTTGGCGAATCATCGCGTGTGTGTAGTGCCAACGTGTGCGCACATCTCGGACCACTGCCAAGGCCTCTCGCCTATCCTTATGCTCCGAGTTTTTCTTGAAATATTTTGAGATTGCGCATTTCCGAAACTTCTTCCGCCGTTGGGGCGTCGAAACAATTTTGCTCGTGATGTAGCATAGCTAACGCGAGCATGAGTAGGCCAAATATGAAATCTTTGTAGTTAATGGTACACACCTTTGACAGCGGACTCTCCGCAGCCAAAAGCTTCTCTTCCTCCTCCATCGTAATATTTTCTCCAGGTGCTGCATCATCGTCTCCCTCGTCCTCGAATTCCTCACTATCCAACCCAACCTGATCAGGGTCAGTGTCGATGTCGAGATGTAATGGCTGTTAAGACAGGCATGTTGTACTTGTTAGGACGGCTAAACAGTTCCACAGGGTATATCTGCCGCATGAGCAACGAGACGAAAGTCGAGTGTCATTATACATGGGAATAGCGGATCGCAATAATGATGACTCAACACACAGCCATTCTCTTGGATCGTCAAACAACAGTGTTAAGCAGTTTGCAACACATTCCTTTCAACAGCGCTGGCAACTCATGAGCACATGGTGAGCTCGCCTTTAATCACACTCACCTCATAACGAGCTCATGAATTGTTTTTTTGTCGGTTTCCTCACAGTCTACCACCCTTTCCTTGCCCGCATTTTTTATAACAAGGATGTTGCCCCTCCAGGCGATAGGTTTTTCGTTTGAACACATATGAAGTAAAGACTGGTTGAGAGGCCGAAAGAAAACTTGATCCGAGAAATAGATGGTAAATCCACCATCTAATCCAACATCAGAACCAGGCATAATGTTGAAATAGGCGCGGTGTCTCTCCAGTTCAGTAACCACTTCCCGAGGATCCTCATCCTCCATCCAGTGGGCCGTATCCAAGTCATCAATGGACTGTAGTTTGTCTAAACCTGCTGTTACACACACCGAGACCATAGCCGGTTTCGTCACCTCAGCATTAAACCAATAAGCTCGGAAATGCTCATGTGTGTCCTATACCCACATTAATTACAACAACACAACAATAATTCTTAGCCATTTACCTTATTCTTGGTCCACGCTGCAAGACCAGTGGAAATCGAAAACGGTGACATAAAGGAAATGAGTGACGTACAGTGAGACTCTCTGAATGATTTCCGGTGTTACCAGTGACATCCACGTTTCCTTCCCTTGTCCACATGCTTACATCCAATAAAGCATTATTCATTACTCTGATCTGTTCTTTGACATGAGCGCTCTCGAGATGTTCGACATTGCAATACAGATTTTCCCATCTCTCAACATACGAGAACTCATCGGTGTGTCGCACCTCAATCGAAAAATTCGACACAATTCTCAACGTTTTGTACAACGGCGCTTGAGAATGCTCCTCACCTCATTAGCACCAGATATCAGTACGAACCCTATCCACTCCATTCAGCATAACCTCATTTTCATAAACAGATAACCCATATGACCTCCTCGATGCAATGGCAGCAGATCATGGCGCTTTTTTTGGTTCCTTCGCATTGCGCCTAATGCACAGCTATGAGGAGCAGACATGGCTTTCCAATGATATCAACATTGTTGTACCAAAGCACAGAGGTGGAGCAACCCATGACGTAATAGTGAAACAAGGATACATCCCAAAGCCACAACACACCGATTTCTTCTTCACCGAAAACACCGACCATTTTGTTGTCTTTCTGAAGCCTGGTTTGAACAACCATGCCTTCACGATCTCTGAAAGTAAAAGATCCAGTATTCTTGGCGTTATATTTAACTGTCCCACTACTGCCACGATGATCGTGATCACACATCAAAAGTTGTATTGTTTCTATCCCAAGATGACTCTGGCGTTACGAGCTGTCTCTGGGCTACAACCTGCGCCTGAAGAACACGCCTCGAAGATCAAGCAACGCTCTTTCGAATTGCAGCATGACACCACAAATTGGAACAAACCATGTGGCGAATTCTGCCCCGGAATTGGACGCCGCGTCAAGAACCTCAGGGGGATCGGAGTTTGGTGTTGGAACCCACAAGAACAGGAGGAAACAGATGTTGAAAATGACCGAATTATCTGGCGTATTGGAATCAAGTGCCGTAATATTTTTTGTTCGTGGTACAGACATCAATCCTTCCATTAAACCTCAAGGTTCGCGGTAGAACATTACTTTTATAGTCGTACGACCCTTTCCGTGAAATACTGTGTTCCCAAATGAATGAAGCACAATTGCTAACACCAGTGTGCCATCACCAGCTATCCACATATCTACGAAGGAGCCACTGAAAGCGAGGGGACAAATGAGCGCCGAAAGACAAAACACAAAGATACATTGTATCCAAATCGAGTAGAGAGGAGCGTTGAGAAGATCTCCCAGATACTCGGAAGCAGTATTTGCACCCATCTCATCGTAGACGACAGAGCTGAGAAAGTGTCCCCATCGGACGCAGAGAGTTGTAATGCTGATATTTATCGTTGCAATCAATGTTGCGACACAGGTGTTAAAACCTCAAGGTTCATGGTAGAACATTACTTTTATAGTCGTACAACCTTTTCCGTGAAATACTATGTTCCCAAATGAATGAACCACAATTGCTAACACCAGTGTGCCATCACCAGCTATCCACATATCTACGAAGGAGCCACTGAAAGCGAGGGGACAAATGAGCGCCGAAAGATAAAACACAAAGATACATCGTATCCAAATTGAGTAGAGAGGAGCGTTGGGAAGATCTCCCAGATACTCGGAAGCAGTATTTGCACTCATCTCATCGTAGACGACAGAGCTGAGAAAGTGTCCCCATCGGACGCTGAGAGTTGTAATGCTGATATTTATCGTTGCAATCAATGTTGCGACGCAGGTGTTAAAAACATACCTCGCCCAGTCCATACATTCTCCTGTGAGAACTTATGCGTAAAACACGATTATCGTCCGCGTCTTCCCTAGGTGCATCTGTGGGATTGAACATGACAATGGGTTGCTGGCCCCCTTGCGCCACATGGATCGGTATGTTATAAGCTCAACTCAGGGCCATGATCTCGGGTGCGCCGCCCCACACAGCTGTATCGTGAACCGATGGGCAGTATTGCTCGAATTCATCTCGAGTCATAAGCCTTGCGTCGATAGCCCCACTGTCTTCCCCTCCGACAGCAGGCAGAAATGGGATAAAATCATCGGGATGCGAGAACATATAATGAATTCCTGTCTGTTGAGCATATCTAAAAACATGTTGTGAAAAGTGGAGAAAGGCAGAGAGGGAGTAACACGTACACGAAACATTGAATTCGATCTTGACACATCTTTGTTGTTTGCGGTGAGACCGATAGTCCATCCCCCAGAGTGTATGCTTTTCAATGTCTTCTGGATCTTCTAAGTACCTTGCTTTTATACCAGTAACACGAGGATCGTCAGGATCAAGCATATCAGAACCAGCGGATGCCGTTGATGCTGCTGAGTCTCGGCGGGGCACGAGCAGTACTATGATTCAGACTCCCCACCCCCACCTCTAATCCTTCTCGAGACCTTTTGTTACGCACGCCCACCCCCAACCTTTCCCCTGTGCTCCACTCGATAATCCCCTCTCCTTCAGTAACAATTGCCACACTTGGACCATCGATAGATCTATGCGTCTCGGCCTCCTGGGGTGGGAGTTTCACTCGTACGACTGACAACTCCGGGACTGGGGGATCGTATAATGCGGACGAGGGAGAGGAAAAAGAACTCGGAAAGACAACATGCTTGAATGCATTGGAGGCGGAGTAACTCAGTCCTGGTTACTGATGCAGGTGCCATGATACTCTCCATGCTCTCCGTCTTCGCCCACCGATCTTGATCTACCGTGACAACAGAAGAACTCCTCTCCCCCTTCCCCGAATGTGTTGGTGTCCTTGTACTTGAACTAGAAGCGGGCGGTAGTGCAGGGAACCGCTCTTCATCACCCCTGCCAAAGAGCGGTCTAGGTGGGGGCGGAATAACCGGAGCATTCCTCATCCTGTGTCTCGAGGAAGCTGACTGTGCAGAATTGATGGCAGGGTGTGTTCGTCCCCGCAAATCGGAATCCGCCTCCCTTGTCCGTGAATGAGAGTGGGACGAGAGCGGGTCAACGTGTTCCAATAGGGACGATTCGGGAAAACCTTCAAGGATGCGGCAGGTCTGCCCGGCTGAAATGGCGAGGTCCCTACGAGAGCTCCATGTCGCTTGTTTCGATCGAAGACTAGGAAGAACGGTAGTTTGAGAGACTGGTGATGATTCCGACAAGCTCGGAGTTGCCTCTCTTGAAGAAGGGGAAGAAGATCGGTATGGCCGTTGCATAGGCGGAAGTTTGTATTGCAAATCACCAGACGTCAAAAGCGGGTAGAAGGAGGTCTTGGACGAAGAGAAAGTAATGGATGGTGTGAGCTTAGCGGGAGGACCTTGATACGCGGGAGCCAGTCTCGGTTCCACTGGTTCTGGGCGAGATTGGGTTCCGGGGACAGACTTTAGCGGCACGATTGTGCGCATCGACTTGGACATATACTCGTGTCGGGCGAGATGCGGAACTGCAGGTGCACCCCTGGAGTTGGACAGATAATCAAACGCAGCAATAGTGTCGGGCATAGCCAGAGGGAGCTGGGGTGGTGTGGTGTTCACGGGGGTTGACATGGTCGAATGAGGAGAGCTGATTTCCAGCGGCGGGGTGGGGTGGTGGTGATGGTGGTGATTGGAATAGGAAGAGTTATTGGACGTAGGCGGGTATTTCCCATGCATTCCGGTTAACCCAAGTTGAGTGAGGCTTGTGGCGTCAAAGTAGGTGTCAGGAGACAGTCCTGAAGGCCCGTTGTGAGTGGACTGAGGCTGTGATTGACGCCCACCTGCCCCTGACACATCACGCCCGAGCGTCAATAGAAAATCGTTTACGGCAGCAAGTTCCTCAGGAGTACGAATGTCAAAAGACACCGACCGCAGATTGAAGTTGGGGTTCTGATTGTCATGGGAATAGACGATGTTATTGAGGCGTTCAGCCATTCCTAAATTGGAGTGTGAGTAAACTCTACATTGCAAGCAAAGGACATTATTCCTACGAGAATTGTACGACGGATTGACTCGCCGTTTCTTCATGTCAGTAAAGAAGTCATCAAAGCTGTAGTCGTGTGATCTTTTTGAGCTGATAGAAACTGAGTCATTACCGGAATCAGGTCGCAGCGTCTCCCATGGCTGGTTGTGGAAAAATAATTCCTGGGATGGGACATGAGGTGTTGCAAGGATGGGAGAGGGCGATGAGGACGTCGCGAGATGAGAACCTGACCAAGATCATAAGGATGAATTTATAGATCAGCAAGGGTCATAAGCACACCATCTGAACCGGTGGAAGAATGGGATTTGGAGCGAGCAGTTGAAGCCCTAGAGTTGTCTGAAGACTTGGATGGCGGGGTTTTGGTATCAGAGAGCGAATCTCCCCGAACGCAGGATACATATACTGGATTGACGACAGTGATTGCCTTGGAATGCTTGTGCTGCTGATGATGCTCTTCGGTATGTATCTTTTCGTGTTTCTTGAGATCCTGAGGACGCGTGAACGATTTTTTACAAATCAGGGAAGATAAGACAAGGCATAGGCAGCATAAGATTGATTTGAGTTACCTCGCAGATGTGGGGCTTTAGTGGAGTATGAACTAAGGGACAGGTTAATAGATATGCGAAGGAATAGAATGGGGCAAACCTCTGAGTTGTCTGTCGATACCTTCATTTTCAGCGTTGAAGGCATAGAGATCCAGCATGTTGGATGATATTCCTTGCCTCTTAAGAGCCCGAAAAGCTGACGCCACGACGAGTAAAGGGTGTTTGAGATGACTGCATACACTGCGGGCCTGGGATCATACAAACAGTGGATATAATGGGAATATAATGGGAATGAATT
>QFEU01004927.1:0-10122 GCA_003316345.1 Tricholoma terreum | reverse complement strand
ATAACCCATACCCCTCGGTGGATGCCTCAGGGTATGGGTTATGAGAGGTCATGGGATTGGAGAGGTATGCTAAAAATGGACTCTAAAAATCACGGAAAAATTGTAAAAAATAGTAGAAAAAAATAGGGATATGGGCTCGTCTAAATTATGTTACTATAGATGAATTTGAATGATATAATCTATAATCTTTGGAAAAAGTCAGTTATAACAGTTCCTTTCGTGCTTTGGGACTCCTCAAGGCGAAGTTGCCTATTGAACGAGCCCAGAAGTGCTTCGAGTTTACGGGCAATGGGATTGTTTAAATCATCGAGATATCTGTTGATGGTTGATGCTGCCTTGAGAACTTCGCGCCGAGTTGGGTGAGGCTCGATGGGTATATCATCTTCGTTGACATCGTCTCTGCCGTTTATCTCGATGTTTTCACGTGCTGCAATGGAGTCCATAACTGCCTGATAAATGTCCTCGTCCGATGTGCCTGTCAAGACTTGAGATTCGTTGGCTGGATTGAGAAGAGACTGAATGTCCATTCGATTCTTCCCCTGAAGTGCTCCCGTGGCAACCAGATCATCAAGCGCAGCCTCAACTTGCTTTTCTGCTTGAGCAACCGGATCTGTTTCAGAGGTGGTGGGATTGTGGAGAAGAGAAGAGACTGGGATCGAAGGTTGAATTGTATGAGAAGCTGAATCCATTTCTGGTAAGATTCCTGCTTTGCACCAGCAGTTTCGAATCGTCATTGTATCAACCTCGCACCATGCAGCTTCTGCGATTCGCATTGCTTGCAGCTGATCAATGTCATAGATGTTAGAAGGTGTTATACCCTCATCATAACGATCAACAGCTCGTTGGATGAAACTGGCATGGTAGTGGGCTTTGAAGCATCAGATGATGCCTTGGTCTTTTGGTTGGACATGTGTGGTGAGGTTTGGCTCGAAGTTTTTGACTCAAATGTTTTGGAGGCCGTTGGGAACAATATGGCCAGAAAAGTTATCTTGAAGGAGAAGTATCTTTTGTTTCTTTTCTCAGAGCTTGCGATCCCACTGCTGAATCCAGTCTTGATAGATTTGGGAAGTCATCCAAGCCTTCACATTATTTCGGTAGTAAAACCCCAGCTGAGTACCAGTCTTCTTCTTGAAAGCTCGTGGCTGCGCTGCTTTCCCAATGACAAGAGGTGGGAGTTTCTCAGACCCATCAGCATTTTATGTGAATGCATAAGTCAACCTGATCTTCTTGCCCTTAACTTCCGATTGTTTACGATCTGACAAGCCTCTGTCTGGTGCCATTCTATGATTGGAGTCAGACTTGAAGTCAGAAACAAGGAAATAGGTAGGTACCCATAGAAAAGACCTGTTTCATCCATGTTGAAGATGTCACGAAGCTCATATCCATACTTCTTAATGAGCTCTTGAATTCGCTTTCTCTCCCACTCCACAGTGCCGACATCTGCTGATGCAGCTTCCCCATGTCGCTTCATCTCCCTCAATCCATTTCTGTCCTTAAATCTCCTCAACCACCTGTTGCTCAAATTCAGCCTTTTGTCTTGTGGAACACCAACCAAATCTGCAAACCGGTTCCATTTCTGGCGAAGGACTTTCCCGGTCAGCAGAATCCCATCACTCATGGCCTTTGAAACCCATAGGTACATCATCTCAGAGACCTCAGGGTGCTCTGTCTGTCAAGCTCGTTTGGCAGTCTGGTCACTTTGATGGTTTGACTGTTCCCAATGCTCACGCCATTTAGCCTCTTCTTTGATCCATGACGAAACCAACGGCTGTTTGATTTTAAGGTTTGAGTAGATTGAATCAAAATGGTGAGCCGTTTCTGACTGGTTTCGGCCGTTTTTGTGGTGCCAGTCAAGGATTTCTATGTGCTGAGCCAATGTTGCATTTTCCTTCTTCGTAAACACAGGGGCAGCTGGCGTATTTGACTGGGATTTCTTCTTGGTTTGCTTAGGTTCTTTCTCATATGTGGAACCTTTTTGAGAAATGTGAATGGTGTGCTGTTCTTGGACATGAAAAACTCATACGATTTCGTTTGTTGCCCGCAACCTTAACCAAGTCACCTGCCCATTCCCTCAGCTTCTTTATGATTGCCTTTCCGTTTTCATCTAACTGCACTAACCCTCGCTTGTAGTCTGAGGCTGATTCCAGGGTGTTGAGAACACGTTGCTCGTCAATGGTGTTTGCTTCATTGTCTAACCAGTGCTCATCCGATGATGAAATGGTTTCAGCCCTAGCTAGCCTTGCACTGAGTTCCTTTTTACGAGTCTTGATTGTTTCTGTAAACTGAGCAAGACCTTTCTTGAGAACTTCGAGCGGTTTAAGGGCCATATGTGTGATAAAAAATTCTAAAAGTTTATTTCTCAAGCTATCTAGGGGGTTGGTGGCGCATCACAATCTCTATTTTTTAGCCTACTCATTTGCCGTGGATGACTGTGATGGTGAGGAGGAAATCGGCAGATAGTTATTTGATGGTCAAATCAAGGGACTAAGCCTAATATGGTAGGCAAAAGCTATGGGTTTTGCTTACAGAGGGGTATGGGCTATGGGCTACTGCGGACCTATGGGTTATGGTATGCAATTCCCTGTGAACCAAGTTGGTGGACAGCCCAGGCTATGGGATATAAGGGGTTCGACTGTAATGAGAATCACACGCTTTTTTTTTTTTTTTCCCCACACATCAAAAAGTAAATTACCTTTTTGGGATCCTTGTCTCTTGAACTCGATGGTGAATTATCGCATAAGTGCTGACCTCAAGGACTGTGTGCTCAAGCTCTGGGAAGCTGGATGGCATCGATCGGACATTTGCTATGCTCTCTCTGTATCACCAGCCAGCCTTTATCAATGGAGACTCACCTTGGAGGAGTTTGGAACCAGTACCAAGCCTGCATCGCCCCTGATCGGCCGGCCTCACCTCATAACACTAGCGGTCCTCACAGCTGTCAAGGAACTTTATGAAAACCACCCTGATACTTATGTTGATGAGCTTCAGTGGTTCTTGGCGGTTCATCACGACATCCCGATCTCGATCTCTGCTCTGCAAGAAAACCTGGAGAAGGCAGGATTGACTAGAAAGTTGCTTCATAAGATTGCATGCGAATGGGACATCCAGGCAAGAACCGACTTCCTACATGCAGTTTGGACCAAGTTCTCAGGCACTGGGGTGGAGTTCGTGGTGATCGATGAATCTTGCAAGAATGAACACAATGTTGTGCGACGCTATGGATGGGCCCCCATTGGACAAGCTCTCGAGTTTGTTGATCCCTTTGTTTGTGGTGAACACTACTCTCTTGTGGCTGCAATAAGTACTATTGGCTATATCACAACTCGAGTTCAGCCTGGGTCGTTTGACTCATTTGGGTTCTTTGACTTCATCGTCGAAGAGGTTGTGGGTATTTTGGCACTTTTCTACCCAGTGAAACATGACTCACTTTCCTTCCTAGCTTCTGCAGATGAACATCTTTTCTGATGTTCGAAGCGTTCTCGTATTAGACAACTGTCGGATTCATCATACAAACATGCTACAAGAGATTCTCAATGATGCTGGTAAGACGACTGTACTTCAACCCTTATGGAGCTAACATCATCGCATATATGCAGGCATCATGCTCCTGTATCTCCCCTCATATTCCCCTGACCTTAGCCCAATAGAGGAATCTTTTAGTGCATGTGCATTCTTTCAGTCATTGATAATCTAACTCTCATGCAGTATGAGCAGGGAAAGCATATCTTTGACGTCATGGCACAGTCATATGTGGGGCAGAGGACCCGATACTTGTGCTATTGGAGGCATGTGGATGGATTACAGCTGAAATGGCGACGTCTTGGTTTGAGCATGCAGGCTATATTGTTTGAGGTAAGGTAATCACAGCCAATGTGTTTGTGAATACAGTGTCGCATTATGAGAAAGAATACAAATACATGGAGAGCAAATTACAACAGATTGAGACTAGACCCACATGGTACCAGAACGCACATCTCGAAGAAATTGACGATTCTGAGCTAACATCCGATCCCAACCCAAGCGTTGGAATCCTCCCTCGTCATGCCACTCGACTCGATCAAGCTTCTCAATTGGGTCACCAGGTAGGAAATCTAGCTTCTGTAAATGGCCGCGATCAACATCAGAGATATCGTAATGAGCGCAATGCTCGTCCAGTGTTACGCATCGGTGTTTGGCAGGAGAGGGAGGCAGTGAGAGAGGCATGACAGCAGTCGGAACTTGAGGAGTAGGCGTAAGCAGGGCCTGTTGATGATGAGGAACTACAGAGTGTGAAGCATGCACGGTCATTTGTTGAGTTTGAAGCAACTGAAGCAGGAGCAGTTCAGTAATAGACAAGGTCAACGAGGCAGGAGCGGCAGCAGGCACAGGCAGGGAGACAACCGAAGCAGGAGTAAC
Organism: Tricholoma terreum; assembly: GCA_003316345.1. Classification (NCBI taxonomy): domain Eukaryota; kingdom Fungi; phylum Basidiomycota; class Agaricomycetes; order Agaricales; family Tricholomataceae; genus Tricholoma; species Tricholoma terreum. The sequence continues at coordinate 5,727 of QFEU01004927.1, read as the reverse complement.
ATTTGCAGATAGAGAAGCTGGCTTTTTGATTCGCTGCTGACAATCAAACAGGGGTGAGGCAGGTGGTTTGTCGAGGGTTGCGGTCCCGCACGCCTGGATATATGCATATTATTTTTTGAGGCGACAAAGAGAGAACGGAAATTTACGAGATGTGATGCCCATACTGTCAGTTGCCCGGTATTCAGGTCAAACTGAAATCCGGTGCTCGGATCCGTATAAATCTGCTTGCCAGGAAAGAGCGGGTCATTGTCGATCGGGTACTTGTCTTCAAGCTCGGACCGCTTGGGACCGACAGCTTTGTCGAACGTCACCTGCAAAAGCTTGTAAGACTGGGATGTAATCATAGTATCCAAGACTCACACGTTGTTGAGCGATGGATTCTGTCGTGGATTGAAGCTCCAGCTCATCATATGCGAACTCCAGTCCCTCTCCACCTGATGTTGAACCTTTGGTTTCTCCGGTATCCCAGAACTGTTGCAAAGGGTGAGACAGAAATCATAACTGATAGATTCAATGATATACCGGAACTTCGTCTACAGGCTTTGCGGGAGGCAGCATCGTGAGGATGATAACACGCGAAGGTTTGCTCGCAAGCTCATTGATCATGATTGAGAAGCCCAGACTTCCACCTAGTGGTAGTGCCTCAGCTTTTAGTGGCTTCTGTGGCTTCCATGTAATCTTGGATGATGCAATGTGGTTTGGACTGGGACAGGGTAGTGTTTTCGCAAGAAACTGTAGAAAATCATCGTAGGTATCAGTACTTTGAAATTGAAAGGGACCACATTGGAGGTATTCATCCTCCGGTTTCTTGGCGCATGGCTTGGGAGGAGCTGAGGTAACCGTTTGCCGGAGGATGTGAATATACGTGGAGATCACGAATGCTGGTTTGTCACCATCATCATCAGTGTCGATGTCTGTCGTGCCCTTCCTTTTGCTTGCCTGTGCCTTTCGTGCCTTCTTGTGGGGTGATCCAGCATCAGTCTCACTGCTGTCCACATCCACATCTTTCTGCTTCCTCTTCCCGACGTCCTGCACCACTGCTTTCTTTGCAGCCACTCGTTCTTTGGCTTGTTTTGCCTTGGCTTTCTTGGCTATGATTTCAGGGTTGCTCACCATCCACATCTTAGCTGCAGAGGAAACAATAGTTACATTCTCATCCCTCAAGAGGTGGACAATGATTCAAACCTGATGGGACCTCAGATATGGTCTGGCGAATCATTTGGTTGACTGATTCATTCGGGGACTGGCCAGTGTCGTCAGCGGTTAGGCCAGCATCATCAAAGGAAGCCATAGTATGAGAGTAAAGAGGGACTACGTGTGCTAACATCGAGTTGCAAGACAAAAGGAGTGGTCTGAAAAAGGTAATGTACTTTTTGACACATGGGGATAAGAAAAAAAAAGCGCATGATTCTCATTACTTTCCGGAAGGACTGTAAACCAAGTTGTAAATACAGTGTTCCACCACTCCTTGTCCCAACAAATGAAAAATTGTCTCCTATGGTTTCCACATCCATCATTTTACAATTTAAAGTTAATACACTCTTTGAGGGCTATCATATGGCACTTTGTACCAAATCTGAGAGTAATTGCTTTGTGCTGCTGTTTTGTGAGTAAGGTGCAACCTCGTGCAGTGCTTGCACAAGAAATCACTATGTGAGAGAACTAAGGCAACCAAGATATAATGAGCCCAAGATATGGATTAACAGCGTAAGAGGAAAATGTAGTACTACAAGTCATATGATGGTGGTGGTCGATGATGATGATGTGTTGTTGTCCCATCCGTTAGTTATTGTGTGTGTGGTAAATATGTGTAAATAAGAGCCATCGTTACACCCTCCCCCTCTGTGAAAAATTCAAACAAATGTCCTCTCGACAACCAGAAATATAAGCTAAAAAAAGCTCGAACATAGGTGCATTAAAAACCCCAGTGGGGAAAAGCTACCGGCCGGCGAACGAAATTGAAAGCCTACGTACCAGTAACCAATTTCTGCTTCGCTAACCAGATGTCCAGGGCCTCACAATCGGATAGTTCATGTCCAGGCAACCATTGATCTTCTTCCAGTCCATAACCACGCCAACGCACCAGGTATTGAGTGCCTTGACCTCTCTTGTGTTCGTCTAAAATCCTGTCGACGAAATATTCCTCCTCTTCGTCGACGAATACCGGAGGGGGTTCATCCAGTTCACGGTCTGGGAAAAGTTCTTTGTTGTTCTCAACAAAAGGACGAACCTGCAACGTGTGGAAGGTGGGGAAGGTGCTTGGGTGATTAGGCATATCGACCATGACTGTTGAGATCTCTAGCGTGGTGTCCATTATCACATACGGTCCATCGTAACATGGCATGAATTTTGCCACTCGTTTTTTGTCTTTAGCCTTGTAATCTTGCCGTCTGTGTAGCATTGACAGGACCACTCGATTACCTTTTTTGAAAGGGAACTCATCAGTACGGTGTTCGTTCGCGGCCAGAGACTATGAGATCTTAGCACGAAGCATGTTATCCTTTGCCTCCAACAGGTCCAGCTCCAGTCGCTCAATCACAGCAGTTGCACGTATGTCCATGATACCATCGATTTTGTCATTCACGAGAGGTGGTATTATCCGTGGCGATCGCCCCATGTGGAGTTGGAAGGGAGAGAAGCCTGTTGAAGCATTAATGGTATTCATAATGTCAAAACATACCCGCGGCAAGGCGCGGCACCATCCAGCCTGGTTCCACTCCATGTGATACCTGAGGCACTGATTTATCGTCTTGTTCGACTGTTCGCTCGCACCATCCGACTCGGGGTGGTACGCAGTGGACATTTCAGTTTAACCCCTGTCAGTTTGTGGAGAGCCTGCCAGAACTTCGAGACAAATAGTTTGTCGCAGTCAGAGACAATTTCCAGTGGCAGACCGTTTTTGCAGTACCACTCATTGAAGAATATCATGGCTAGGTCTTCTGCAGAGATGTTAGTACATGTCAGTACAATCCGAACATCACTGTTAAGATGATCTGTGAACATGACAATGCAGTTGAACCCTTCGTCCTCTGGGAGTGGCCCAATGAAGTCCATGGCAACTGAATCTCCATTAGTGCCCCAAGGTCCAGCCCATAAGACCGAAAAAAAGACTGAAACCAGACTGAACTAGACTGCAAAAGACCAGACCCATGCTGGTTATGTGGACCGGTCTTTTGCAGTCTTGGTTGCAGTCTTTTGAATTTGAAAAATGTTGTAAGACCGCAGAAAGACCGGTTTTATGGTATAAAAAGTGGTTGTATCGTACTCCCACATATATCCCCATGAATATGAGCTTTTGGTTCATCCAAAACGGTCTAGAATTGAGTGAGATATGATCAAATACATTTTGCACAAGTATTGGCTTGTTACAGAATCACTTGGGGCCATGGTATACAGGATAATATGTTATGAAACGGTCGGATCGCTTTGCATTGCAGACGGGATATGTGCACCCACCTCCTGGCTACATTTTCTGTCTATCAACCATGTCATGAATTACAATGCTTCTCCAGATAAATGCACATGCGGGATTGGTTAGTTTGATTGAATGACTTTTGTGACTCCAAACGGAAATGTAAATAGCATGCCACAGGATGGTCGGATCACTTTACTTGGTAGATGAAAAATATGCATTACCCTTCTGGCTACAACATTCGTCTCTTTAGTATGTCATGAATTGCAATGCATCCCCAGATAATCGGTGCAGACCAGTCTTTAACCGGACCGATGTAGACTGGTCCTAGGAGGTCCGGTTCAGTCCCCCCAACATTTCCGACGGTTCTAAACCAGTTGCGGTTGCGGTCTTTCCATTTTGGGGTCAAAAGACTGGACTGGACTGAACCTTAAAACACTAATCTCCATGTTGATCTGGTATTGGGAGTGGGTGGAGCGGGCCCATTGGCTTCTGTGTGTTTCCCTTGTTTCGTTGACAGTCTGCACAAGCTGGTATATACACTTGCTCCAAGTCCCAGTGCATGTTAGGCCAATAGAAGGAATCACGTAGAGACCCATACATTTTGCCGAAACCAAAGTGACCTAACACATTTTGAGCCAGGTGGAATAGTAATTCATGTACCTTGGCTACCTGGGGAACAATCAGTCTGTTCCCCGTGTAAAGGAAACCCCCAGATTCGTGGACCCCATGTGGAAAAAATTCCGCATCTAGCAGTCTTTTACACCAGGGATCATTCACATAGTTTTGCTGGATGCTGGACACCAGTTCAGCATCAGCAGTGATAGACAACATAGAAGCAACTGTGGAGCTTAAGAGAGGGTTTGTAGCTGCGTCTGCTAGAGCCTGTGCGCATGCCAGCGCACCGTCATCGCTACTTAGGACCACAGCCACCGGTTCTGGTTCTGGCAGGTAAGGAATCGTTGCCAGCGAGTCTACGTCGAACATTGTCCAGGACAATGCGTCTGCTATGGTATTCTCATACCCCATGACATATACGATCTTACAATCGTATTGGGACATGAATTCCATCCATCTAGCCTGACGTCAGCTGAGGTCCTTCTGTGTATCAAAATTCTCGAGCGTCTTGTGATCAGTGTAAATCAACAAAGGTATACCAATGAGATCCGAATGCCACTTGTTCAGCGCATGGATGATAGCTAGCATTTCCTTCTCATGCACCGGATAGTTCAGTTCCATGCCCTTGAATGTCATTGAGTTGAATGCAACCAGTCGTGCAGTATCCCACATTTTGCCAAATGAGAGAACTGCCCCCGACTGGAAATCACTGGCATCAGTAGTTATGAAAACCTTCATGTCCGGCATAAGACTGTGATCGATTGTCATCAGACAATCCCTCATTGAGGCTGACATGAAGAAAACTGATCACATCGTGAACTGGCCTCGACCTCGCAATGCAAAGGACATTCGACAGTTCTGTGGACTGGTACATTACATTGCACATTTCCTGCCACAGATCACAGAACATACTCACGTCCTTACGGAACTAATGACCAAGGAGTGCAACTCCAATTTTCCGCCTTGGATGGAAGTGCATCAGAATGTGATGCCCCAGGAAGTCCACCTCAGTTAGGAATAAATGGGTCTTTCATGGGTTGCAATACAACTGTGAGCCACACAGCGCAGCGAGGATCAGTCGCACGTTCTCGCAGTGTTCCCCCACTGTGTTTGACCACACAATAATGTCATCCAGGTAAATGTGACAGATCTTCCCTATATAAGGGTGCAGGGCAGATGTGACCCAATGTTGGTGGATGGCCAGCACATTCCTCAACCCCATCGGCATCACCATCCACTCGAACAACTTGAATGGTGTTGATACCGCAGTTAGTGCAATATCACTGGGGTGCATGCATGTCTGGAAAAAGCTATTAGTCATGTCAAGTGTGCCCCAAATCTTGCCTTTTGCACAGTCATTCAAAATATTGTCAATACAAGGTAGGGGATGGGAGTCAGTCACTGTGTTCTTGTTCAGTTGTCAATAGTCGTTGACCCAACGCAGTAGGACAGAAGAGTCAGCCTTTGGGATAATGAATGCAGGAGAAGCATGGGGAGACAAGGAAGGGCGGATGCGACCAGCATCCAGATGCTGCTGAATTAAGGTTTGCCACGCCTCGCGGAATTTACGTGGGCAGGCATAAGTATGTGTTTTGATAGTCTGCTCCGTATCTCTTAATATCTGGGCCATGACATTCACTGCGGGCCTGGGATCATACAAACAGTGGATATAATGGGAATATAATGGGAATGAATTT
>QFEU01004925.1:0-33811 GCA_003316345.1 Tricholoma terreum | reverse complement strand
TTGGCCTCACCCTGCAGCGAGTAAATGCCATCTGTAAGTATGTTGTAGACGCGACAGAGGAATTTGAATGTCAGTCGCTAGTAGTAATGATAACGGCATTGGTTTTAGCATTTTTGGGAAAAGTAAATACAAGTAAAAATAGAGTATATGAAGTTGATAATTTAGAACGAGTGTTGCACTACACTTCGTTCAACCGCTCAATATAAACCTTCCATATCAGTCCACCAGTCTCGCCCACTTCCAGTATGTTTGATCCCACTGACAGCTGGACGGCCCAGTTTCCGTCCTCTTCCTCGTCCTTGATCACAGAACCATTCAGCTTCAATTGTAGCTGCCCAATTTTTTGCTTCTTCTTCTTCGCTGGTAGGTTCTTGGTTTTGGCTATCGCTACTTTGGTCGTCGCTTTGGCCCGGTTCCTTCCTTTTCCTTTGCCCTTTCGCCTGCCATTTTTCGGAGGCACATCCACCTCCATATGTTCTTCCTCGTCCTGTTCCTCCAGCTCTTGGCCCTCATCTTCACCGCTGCTTTCCTCCTCTTCATCTCCAAGAAAAGTGACTTGACCTACATGAACATCTGTTTCTCTGGGCCTTAGTCTGATTGCCCAAGTTTTAACACCATCGCGATAATCGAGGGAAAAACTGCGGCCACAGGGTTCGGTTTTCAATAATATCGACTTCAATTGATGGCTAGGGTGAAGTAAGGAAGGTGCTGGCGAGCTTGATGACGAATATGCCCGCGCAAGGGAATTCGTGGGTAAACTAGAGGAAGATGCCGCAGGGGCGACAGTACCAGGAACCGGCGGTATATAGGAAGCGTTAGGATAATGTGAGGGAGAGAAATTAGGCGCAGTCGGTTGGACTGGAACGGTGAAAGAAGGTTGTTTGGATTGAGTCGGCGGTAGGGCTAGAGGATTTGCAGCAGGAGGTGTTGAAGTCGACGCCGCTGGTAGGGATGCAGCGGTAGCCATCGGGGTGGCAGTTGGCGAGGCCTTCGTATTGTTAGCGATGTTGACAGGAACCCGAAGGGTTAATGAGGCTGGCTGATCGGTGGGAGGTTGATCAACATGAGGTTGTGTCGACGATGGAGCAACTGGAGGCTTGATCCTAATCTTGCTATTTGTAGGCCTTGGGTATTCAGGTAGCGTATACGGAGCAGGAAGGTCGGACATTAGCAAGCGGAAATACTCCTGCGAGATAACAGATGAATGGTCAGAAAATATGGTGAATCCCGTATAACATACTGAGAGCGCTCGTGCATCTTCCCATATAGGAGTATGGTCCTGATTGAATGTCATTGCATTTGAAAAGACTAGTTCGACGTCTGCAGCAAATTCCCCCGAGGTATGATATTCCTTCCTTTTGATATGTTTCTGAGGATGTGTTATATTCAAACTAGATGACGAAAGACATGAGACACACAAAAATGTTCTCGAGGCACTGTGGGCGCTTTATTTCTTGATAATACAATGGCCAGTCTTTTTTCGAAGGCAATTCCATGAACTCTGTCGAGAGAACGCGTCCTCTGTATATGGCATCAATGAAAGTCCACCTGAAATAGACATCACTCACGTCTCATCAGTTTTATCTACCAACTTCTGCAATCTAGACTTGACGAGGCGGGTCAAGTTGGGCCCTTTGGACTTCCCCTTTCCGTCACCCTCGGCGTTCTCTCCATCTTCATCCGTAGGAAAACGCTTATTGTAGGTCTTATTTACAATTTTCTGCAGAAATCACACAGATGATGTTAAGTAGGAACAGATGAAGTAGGACGGGAGATTTGTATTCGAACTTGTACTCACCAGCAGGTCTTTGGCATCCCTCCATATTCCACTCTCCTTCATGTTGTACTGTTTTGCATTGTGAAAGCATAATTCGAAATCTGATTTGACTGCTTCGAGCGAGGAGTAAGCGCCTTTATCGAGCTGTTTCTTGATCTCCTCGAGAGCGATAGGACGTTGAATAAGTTTGTAATAGTCGGGATATAAACGTTTGGAGGGCCTTCGCAAGAAATCTAGAGAAAGCGTTCTACCCCTGTTGTCGAGGTGCAGAGTCAGAATTGATGGTTCGAATAAGGCAGGAAGCAACATACTCTTTGTTAACTGCATCCTTCACAGTCTGCCACAGATGAAGACCCTCTTCCTTCACTGCATCCTGCCTCTCTCTCCCTCCTTGCTCGCTCGCTTCACCTCCCAGTACCATTCTGTCTGATAGGTTTATATCGATGTCGGACGAATTACCAGTTGTTCCCTTATGACGTTTGGTTTGTGACCCCTCAACATCACTTGTTCCGTGCTCCCTCTTGGACATGTTTAGTTGAGACCCTTCTATATGTCTGCACAAAGGTCTAGGATGGAAGGAAATTGACGACGAGATCTGCAATTAATCGGTTTCACAACTTCTTGGAGGAACAGGCTAAAATGCCACGTCACGTGCATTAAACGCGTCCGAGGTTTATTCAAGTTGCTATCATTATCAAGTACACCTCGAGGCTCAAAGCACAGAAACACGGGTTGTCTACATTCTACGTATTGGAGTAAAGAATTCTCGGAAGGCTTGCTCCCATTATTTGTGGTCAGTAACCACTGCTTCTAATCGTTCATGGATTTTCGCGACTCTAAGTTCCTGCATTCGTCGTCTCGCCGCACGGGAGTGGTTATTCAGTCCTCCCCCGAAAGCCCAGGTCGCATCTGGCCGTCTATTTGAATGTGAAGCCTCCGGTTGTGCGACCACAGAATACTTGCGCAAGAGACCAGCGCCACCAGGCTTGTGAATATAGTGAGTTGTAAGAAGCATACAAAACAATGATGGCGCACATGTTCCGTGAGATACGAAGTTGCATCGACTGCGAACCCTTCGATGAGAATGACACTTTTCCCTGGGCTGACTTGGACATATTGATCCAGTTCGTCGAAATTCCATACCTCACCTGACCATGTTTCGGGACTTGAAGGGCAGACTCCGTGCTCCGTCTTGTAGTGCATATATCTTTTTGCTTCGATCATATCTTCCTGTCGTGCGCGTCGAAGTCTAGTTGCGAATCCGAGGCGGTGAAGGATCAAAATAATCCATTTTGAGGGATCCCAATCGGTTAAAGAAGGCCCCGAACGGAAATCGTGAGGAAAGGCGTGCTAAAACCATTTTTGTCATTTCAAATCCATGAGATACGCGACATCAGGCTGACGTGCTGACAGATTAACGTGATATTTAATAGATGTATTGAAGATTGGTTGGCTGAGCTCACAAAATTATGGTTTCCTTCCCCACTAGTCAGTAAAGCCAGGAGCTGTCGCAAGAAATTCGTTAAGATTGGCGACTTAGGTATTGATGAGGCCATACAAGGTTTCCTCTCGAGGTGTTTTCATCGGAATAGGGCTGAAGACCCTCCCAATGCGCCAGTCTGCAGTTGTGAGCACAGGTAGAAAAGAGTACATGTATGAAGGTAGCTCACGAATTGACTAGGAAAGTGCAATGCCAAACTTCATCAAGAATCAGAATTAGCTCAGCGACAACGCGAAGAACTGACCGGCGAGCTTGGTGAGTAGGCCGCCCCAGATGAATCCGCCCAAAGTGTCATCCCAAAATCGTGCTAGCGCCGTGGGGATAACGAACCCAAAGAAAAGTGCCAAGGAGACTGCGCAACGTGAATGTCTCTATCACCGCTAGCATCGAGTTATAACACAAACCGTAGTGTTTATGCTGGAACCTGACAACTGTATAACGGGTGAGAACGGGCATATGACTTAGGTTTGAAACCAACCCACCAGGATCATTGACCAGGTCTCCCCGGTCAACCAGTTCCATCCGTTCATACGTTGATTTGTAAAAAATCCAACCCACATGAGAGTAGAATAATCCTCGGGTTGCGGCGTATCTGTATGCGACTCGGATGACACCGACGACCCAACGAATGCGATCGTAGGACTAGACTCACGGGTCGTGTACTGGATCGTCGGTAAATCTCTGGCGATGGAGAACAAGTAATCAGCAGGCGCATACATTTTAAGTTCAGGCAACGATTAGAGCATACATGGTGAAGCCGATGCCTGAGGCACCTGGAATAGGTGGGGGGGGGACAAGTTGGCACATCGCAGAAAAGACACGGCACTTGACTGTGACGTACCACCACTTCCAGTTGAGTCAGCAACGCTTATTTTGGATATGTGTTAGTGGTATAGGATACCTTGATAGATCCTTGAAAAGCGGAAGAGCCCATAGCAGCCAAAGCGATGCGGACGCCAGTGCAGGCATGGAACGCGCGGTGAGAATACAAACGATGGTAGCCTATAGTGATTCTCCAAGCAGAAAACATTCATTGACGAAAGCAGAGTCGAAAAACGACGGATACATACCCCAAACACCCGAACTGCCACAGGACGAAGGCCATGACGAGTGTTAAGCGTGCCACCGCGAGTGGTGGCCTGTAAAATACGCCAACGGCAGCAGCAAGGTGAACAGATACGAAAAAGAAGGCGTTGGTCCACCAGATCATGGGCGGTTTTGCGCTAGATTGTATGAATGAGGAAGCCATGGGTGATGAGAGCAGATGATGAGGGGAAGAGTAAGACTTCAGGAAGGTTAGTGCGCTAATTTAGAGTGACCCGCAGCGTGCGTCATAATTTACGAACAGCACGGAGGCGTACTATTTTTATCACGAGGAATGAAGCACAACCATGAAGGAAGCATCGATGGTACAAGGGTTCCTGTCAGGAAATTCTGTCAGTCAGTTCGGGATTGACGCAATAACTTGGATTCATAGCTATCCATGAGACGCTTCGAGTCAGCTGTGCATACAGCACATGTGGATAAGTTTAAAATGATCGAATTATCTTTGAGCTGACCCTATACCATATACAAATCTATTGTTGGGAACCGTTGCGCTCAACGGTTGTGATATGAGGCCCAACAAGTATCGGCGATTTCTCTTACCTCTCTTATCTGCTGCTCGTCCGTCGTCCAAACTCCCCATTCTCCCTGGCCGCCGACGCCCATGCCCATGTTTTCACGTCGGTACAACATACCCCCTTCGACCCAACTCGCCCCACTGAGGTGAATCTCTTGCAACCCGAGAGTTAAGAGAGAGTCTAGTATTAGTCCAACACTGCTTGGGTTGATTCCAGATCCAGGAAGGATGGTTAATCCCCACGGCTGGTCCTCGACCAAACGCTTCGTTGTGCGATATAGCGATTGTATCGTTTCGAGAGCCTCCAGGACTGATGTTCCTTGACCGCTGCACGAGAATGCTGAGAGACACATACGTTACCAAGTACATCGATCGCGATACCTTGTCAGAATTCGTGATATGCCTCCAATGCTCTCTATATCATGCAGAGCTGTTATGATGTAATAAATATCACGGAAGAAAATCGAGGATATCGAGTGGAATGACCTTCATCAGCGTCTCTAGTCATGTCAAACGCGCGGTGAAAGCAAACTGGTTCATCGGTGATGATGAGACTGTCGTGGATTGTTCCGGCAAACACTTACCTTCCAGTGGTAGAGCCTCGTCCACGATTCTGCAGATAAATGTCAGACTAGCAAACAGTATTAAGAAAGATTGCTCGTTACCGCTTCATACGTTCCGTATCCACCCTGCCATCCTTGGTGAGAATTCCAACGACAATTCCACGTACACCATATTTTTTGAAGATGCGAATATCGCGTAACATAACATCAATCTCGTCTGCAGAGTAAAAGAAGTCTCCGGTGCGCGGTCGAACCATGGTCTGTTGAAGAGCGCGAAATCGTTAATTGGATCAAGGAGAGTCTGTGAAGAACTCACAAACCATGATAGGCAGACCATCAACTGCCTGCTGAACTGCTTTCAAGAGACCAAGGCTGGGAGTAGTGCCTCCGCCTATGCCGAGATTCGCACATAATTCGAGCCGATCAGCGCCTCCCTTGACAGCACTAGCATCGGGTCAGAATAAAGGAGTAAAATAGGTGTCCAGGTTGAGACAAACTGGACAGCGGATTGAACCGAGTCGACGCAGACTTCGATTGTAACGGAGGACGGAAGAGCCATGGCTTCAAGTTTGTCACGGTCACACCGCGCTGGCATAACGTGCCAAACGCGACGTTCGTGACGTTGACAAAATGACATCATAACGTTAATGCGTATAGTTACCAGGCGCATTTCGCGTTGGTCTACAGGTTGCCGTCTCCCAATAATCTGACGCTTTTCAGCCGGCATTGAATGCTCGAAGCTTGAGGCTTGGGATGACAATGGAAGGCCTAGCCTCTATGAGTATGTGGGATGCGACAAGTACGTCTCCGAATCCACTCATGCATCATCTCCCTAATGTCCAATATAGGCTCAAAGGGAAGACCGCTATCATCACTGGAGGCATAGGCCGTGCTGTTGCCACCATGTTCGCCCGTGAATGTTGCACAGGTCTTACCACCACTCACCTGCGGGAGGAGCTGGAAGACCCGAAAGATGCCAAGGCCTCCTTGGAAGCAGCTGGTGCAGAGGCCAACCTCGTGTCCGGGAACCTTCAGCAAACTCACCACTGCAAAGCCCTTGGAAACAGCCATTTAAAAAGGTTCGGGAAACTTAACATTCTAGTCAACAATGCTTCAAATCAGATGAAAGTCGTGAACATCATTTCAAAATGCTCAAAATTGACGTTTTCGTTCCTCAGTTTGTGCAGGATATCGACCTGGAGAATGTGGAAAGCACTTTCCGATCCAACATTTTACAAATGATTGCGGTGACGAAGTTTGCTCTGCCTTATCTTAATCGTGGACCGAGTACATAAACACGTCTTCTGTAACTGCGTATAAAGGCTCTGCTGGTCTGAGTAGGTCGATTGTCATTTGCCAAATTCCCAGAACAATGCCTAACCTCATTCATAGTTGACTACAGCTCAACCAAGGGTGTCATTGTGTCTTTTACTCGCTCTCTGTCTGTCAACCTCGCACCGCAGGGTATTCGTGTCAATGCCGTCGCTCCTCGCGCCGTTATCACTGCCCCTCAAGCAGGCTCACGACCAGCTGAAGAAATGGAAGGTTTGGGTGTCGGACGTGCGGGGCAACCCGCCGAAATAGCACCCACATTTGTATTCTTGGCCTCAAGTGACCCAAACATTATGACAGAACAGGTGTTACACCCTAACAGCATGTTGTGAACGTTGTTCAAATTTGGTCGTTGCTTAATGTCACACTTCTAGATGGGCAACATGTCGGTGCTTCCCGAAGGAGTTGCTGATTTCTGCAATTACGAAGAGAAGTGCAAAGATGTCAGATCACAATATCGTCGACGCTTTTATTACAATTGCTACAATAAGAAATCCACCCACACATACTAAAAACTAAGGCTAGCTAATTAGCTACCCTCAACGGATCGTCATACAAATGAAGGCATGCTCTTTTCGTGTTGTTCGATCATTCATTATTTTTCTATAAAGCGATTGAATCACGAAGGTTGTCCATAACCCAGCAATTCCGAGGCTATTTCCTAGACTCTGCTGCAACAGGGAGGATGGATGCTACGAGGTGTGGCCATATCGGGACTTCCCCAAGCTTATGGAGAGAAGAGCGGACCCCAACGTTTCCCGATGATGTTCTCAGGGCATAGGCAGAACGCAACTGCAAGAAATGGATAATATTCATGAGCTTGAAGCAATTCAGTAACCGTTTGATCAGCTATTTACATATATAATGAAAAGTACTTGCATTGCCCAAAGTAGAGTGGCATCCGATAGAATCAATGGTACAAACCTACAACGTCACACTGGCACGGACCTCCCCAGTCCCTCATAAAAGGCGATGATCTTCCTAATGTCCGGACAGATAGCAAGCCGCACTCTCTCGTCATCCTCAACGATACCCTGGCCCTTTCTCTCGAACCATGTGCCAAAATTAACGATGCCGTCAGTGATATCTTTGACTGTTCTCGAGAGCGCATCTCGCTGGAAAGACCACTTTAGACGATGTATTACCGGAAGAAGTGATCTGGACAATGTGAGAGAGGATGACTCGACATCAGGAAGTACACCGGCTGTATGCAACGAGTTCAAAACATCCCTCGGCGAGGCAGAGTGGCGTTTGTGAAGCTGAACTGAAATTACATCGCCGGCATGCCTGCGCGCGAACTGCAGTCCATTCTCGTACTGTACGATAGACTGAAACAGTTCAATGTGAGTGGCTAGTTCATCAATGTTGTGCAGAGATAGCGCACATTGGGTGAGTAGAAATAAAGCCCCATTCTCCACCTCCTCTCGATGCCAAGACCGCGAATAACACCTCGGTGAACTAGGTCCCCAATGGTGGGTCTGAAGGCTAGACCATGCAGATCTGCTCCATGCAGAGAATGCTGCAAGCGTGAAGGGGCAACGACCCTGAGACGATTCTGATGCAAGACCGGATCTGATGCCAGGGTAGCTAGCACCGGCGAAATTTGGACTAGAGCAGCAAGGTCTGGTATATCGAGGTAGGAAACTGGATAGAATGTCAGTAAATTTCCAGTCAGGAAATGCTGATTACATACAGATATGTAGCAATATTTCAGGGGGCATATCATTCCAGTGGGATGAGGGATACATGGCTGTTCGGGAGAAAACTACACATGGTACCGCCAGATCGTTACTTGGCCTCGTTGCCGCAGCTTCCTGTTTGGATCTCAGGCTGTCACAGTGACACAGGCCATCATGACATTATTGTAATAAGCGTGTTGTAACGAAGAACCAAGCTTGTACCCAAAACGTAACGTAATGTAGCGACTGAGGAGGCGCGTAGACAGGTGTGTAATGGAAATGTATACGTACTTGAAGAAGTGTTGATGCGCGAAAGTTTGAAACCAAAGGACTAATGATACAGATTTAGGAAATCATTACTACTGCGGAGGTCGTCTGATCTTGTTCGAGGCGAAGTGTAGGTCGAGGCTGAGATTTTTCTTGCGTTCCATGAAGATGAAGTTTGTGGACTCTGCTGTCGGTAGTTCGTTCCAGTGGAAGGGAGTGCGAAGGTGGAAGGTGTTCTGTCAAACAAGAAGACTAGAAAAGGTGTTTTATCACATTGTCAATGTCGCCCTTTCCACATCCACTCTGATGCCATAGGCACGAGATTCTTCGAGACTAGGATCCCGGCCTCCTCTAAAACCAATTTCCAAGGAGGTGTATGCAGGTGCAGGTGTCGCGCTATGGCTTTCACCTTCGGATAACGGCTCCCCGTCGTCTCCACCGACCGCAGTGCTAAGACTCCCCAAGTCTAGGCCAAGTCCAAGACGTATATCGTCCATCTCAACCATGTCCTGCTCGGTGTCGAGATCCATGTCAGGAGGAATACTCCCGAGCGTGCTGAGCAGAACATTCGACCCGATGGTGCCAATGGCTCCGCGACTGCGTCGACTATAACCTCCCTTGCTTCGATGGCCTGGCGGTGTGAAAGGAGAACATTGTTGCTGTGTCATGGATTTGGTTGTGAAAGCTGCAATGCCCGTGCCTTCTGAGTGTGACACAGTCTCAGATCCACGCTCGCGGAGATCAAGAATCTGTAAATTGTGAGTATACGCGGGCATATAAAAGGCTTCCACTTACAAGACGACAGGCAAGAACGGGACCAAGCATGACGCTCAAAGGAATATTGATAGCAGAGATAGCTTGACGAGGTCTGTTAGGACAGGGACATCAACAATATCCCATCGTACACATTAAACCCACACACTGCAGATAAAATATACCATTGACCTAACGTTATTTGTAAATTTTGGGGGTAGAATGAAGAATAGTCCGGTAGTACGTACCAAATTCGCGATGGAAATCAAGAGGTAATAGAAAACACCTGAATGCCAGTGAATACACTGAAAGTTGAAGCTAAAGGAAGTGATGCACCTTCTCGAAGGAAGGTTTGAATCAGCCGACTATTTGGGCCACCATTATGTCTACGGATGGTGAAGGCCTTCCAGACCGTCATGGCGGTGACAACGGTATCGAAAAGAAGTGGAGCAATCTGGAAAAAGTTGGGAGTTATCTATTGTAATGACAGGGGAGAACAACATACGAAAAACCCTACCAAGGTATTTGTCAATGAACCAAAGATAAATTGAAACAAAAGGGCACACCTAAAAGATGTGCCGAATGAGGTTTTGACATAGGTAAACAAGGTCCCTTGTGCTAATGCGTTATTAGTTAGTCGCATAATCGGCGGATACATAGAGAGGCGTTACGAATGGGGGCCTGGCAAACGGGAGTACTTCGTTCAAGTGTCAGTGCAGTAACACCTCAGCCTCATGAGACTTACAAAGCATCTGGGTAGTGTCAACATAAAGTTGATAGGCTACTACGCCAGAGATCGCAGAAATGAGGAACCACAAGACATAAATGTTGCGATTGAAGAAAGCATAAGTGCGAATCAAAAGTACGGCTGTATGCGCGAAAACTATAAGAGTTGGGAACCATTGAAGAGTCAAAGACGGCTCACATTCGGAACCAACTTGATTCCACATGGCGAGAGCGACTGG
This sequence comes from Tricholoma terreum, assembly GCA_003316345.1. NCBI lineage: Eukaryota > Fungi > Basidiomycota > Agaricomycetes > Agaricales > Tricholomataceae > Tricholoma > Tricholoma terreum. The sequence goes on along the minus strand of QFEU01004925.1, from coordinate 23,353 downwards.
GATCTGATATGCAGTTGAACGGCCGAGATTCTGAAGTAAGACGAAACAAACAAACTTTATAAATTTTTTCACAGGTCTCCTTGCTATGATCAAGAACAAAACAAAAGAGTAGATACGGGACGACAGTGATGACCCAGTAGCTGCTTCATAACGTCAGTGAGATTCTGCGCACCGTACATAAGCGGTGAATAACTTGCCGGCAGAAGAGGTAAGCCACTTTGACGGGTGTCCAGTGAGTCCTCCAGATCTTAACAGAAGAGCGTCAGAAAAATATTGACTAAATGACCGAGACGACAGAAGAATTTACGAAGCGATATTCCCTGGCCAAGCTGATGATCCAGTCCCAGATAACTACGGCATCTATAGAGGAGAATACGCGTCAGATTGCCGAAGAATAATGGGGAGGGCTGCTTTCATACACATGGCTGGGAAATCCGAGGTTGAGCAAGAATTGAAGCGCGCGTGAGGTCAAGACTACGTACCACAAAAGTATACTTGAGTGACATATATAAAATGTTCCGCGGCAGGATCTGGAGCGTCCATGGAGGGATTCTAGGATTGAAAACGAGGAGATGAGCTGGAGATAACTTGTCGGGACGGTGGTCGTCAGAAAACAAGAGGGAAAGAAGAGGGCGTTGTTATCTCGAGAGAGGGATAAATAGACATTCACCCAACTCTACAAGAAGCAGTCTCTCGTCTTTTTTTGGTCATGCGTTTGCTGCTCCGGGAACCGTTGTCAACGCTTGCTTCGATGCTCCATTCTTCCTTGAATTCTTCCAATCCGCTGCTATTCTGACTCGACTATCACCTAATAGCGACGCCGCTGGATTCGCCGCCCAAAGATCTGGCACGGATATCTCTTGAATCTCCGTTGCGCACGTAATTCAGCATCCAACAGGACTGAATAATTTTGATCGGGATCGGCATGCGATCGAGTGCTTAAAATCTTTCCGATTTGGGAGTATCTGGCACGTGCGCTAGTTGTCCCGTCACCATGTCGTCGGGCACACAAAATATTCGTTTGCGCCGTCCAGAGCCACAGACACCGACCCCAAAACCGGCCAGGCATACAGGGATACTTCAGGATCAGCTTCGGAGGTCTGTAGTGTATTGTCTTTGATCGCTTAACCTCTCACATTGCCACATCAGGGCTCAACGACGTCCATGGAGTCCAAGCTTCTCCTTCGCCGTCCGAATAATCCTACTGGTACGCGTAGCAGCAGCAATGTATTCAAACATCTCCGACTGTGATGAAGGTGCTTCTCTATCGTCTAACCCTGCGTTCAAGTTCATTTGAAACATCATGACCAAGTCTTCAACTTTTGGGAACCCTTGCATTTCTGGGATCGAGGCCATGGATTCCAGACATGGGAAGTAGCTCCTCAGTATGCAATACGCAGCTGGGCATATGTTCTTCTGCATGTTCTTCCCACTCGCATCACGCGTCTCGCTCTTGGTCCCGAAAAGGTTTATCATTGCCATTTAGCATTATCTAAGATTGACTGATCGTCTGTTGTCCGGAAGCGACCAGCCTTTTTCGCTGTTAGAATGTTGCTGGCGCTCATATGTACCCTGGCAGAGGCAAAGTTCTACAGAACTGTATCGGAAAAAATCAACGAGAGAGTGGGCCGCTATCTGTTCTTCATGCTCCTGTTCAGTGCTGGATTGTGGAATGCCTCCGTTGGTATGCAATTAAGCCTACTGTTTGAAATGCTCTGACACTGAACTCCTAGCTTTTCTTCCCTCTTCATTCGCCATGTATATGAATATGTTTGCCTTCTCGTATGCGCTGGATCCACCAAGTCTCAAAAATAGCCGGAGGACCATCATGGCGTCGTTATACTTTGTGACAGGAGCTATTGTTGGTTGGCCATTTGCGTTGGCTTTAGCAATTCCTTTTGGTTTGGAGGAGCTATTCATCTATGGTGGGGACCGAGTTCCTCCAGAAATTCGACGGTCTTGGCTGCTGAAGCGCTGGAAGCGCCTCCTTGGCGCCGGAATGGCCGTTGCCCTCTTGTTTGTAAATCCCATATCTTATCTTAATCAATGCGATCCTCATCGATCTTTCAGATACCTGTCATCGCTGTCGACAGTCTAGCATACGGAAATTTGACAATAGTACCCTGGAATATTGTCCGCTACAACATTTTTGGGGGCTCCGAACGCGGGCCAAATCTCTATGGAACTTCTCCTTGGAACTTCTACCTCCTTAACCTGATCTTGAACTTCAACATTCTCGTTCCATTATCTCTGTTGGCCCTTCCAGCTCTCGCTGTGACATATATCATCGATCGCAAGCGGCTGGGCTTTTTCACACCATCACCCGACCAGAGCTCTCCGTTCACGATCCTCGGTCTCCGACTCCTCCCGTTCTATATTTGGCTTGGCATACTTACCCTTCAAGCACACAAGGAAGAACGTTTTATGTTTCCGGCGTACCCGATGCTTTGCTTCAATGCCGCTGTGACTCTGTACCTCATGCGCGGTTGGCAAGAAGTTGCTTTCATCAAGTTGACCGAGTCTCCTTATCGAGCAAGTATACATTTCTTTCTGACGGTATAATTATAGCTGACTACGGTCCATATCTCAGGCTTCCCAGTCGTCGATCTTCCGAAACTTTACATCCTCTGTCATCGTAAGCACGACTGTTATCTCGGCCTCCCGTATCTTGGCTCTTTGGAACTACTACCATGCGCCCATGACGATTGCTTATTACTTCGAAACACGTGAACTCCCTCGGCTACTCAACGTTACAGGGCTTCTTCCCGTCTACCCCCCCAGCACAGATGAATCAGATGCTCCTCGTGTAGATCTCTCACCGGTGAAGCAATTCGATCTGAAACTCTGCTTGTCCAAAGAATGGCATAGGTTTCCTGGTCATTACCTTGTCCCTGACGGTGTAGCTGTCGAATTTGTCAAGAGCGAATTCGATGGACTCCTACCTGGCCATTTCTCGAACGTTCCTTCCGATACGCAGACCTCGTCGACTTGGTGGTCACGACCAGGGATGAGCTACATTCCTCAAGGACTGAACGATCTAAACCGGGAAGAGCCAGCGCATCATGTGAGTCCATCTTGTGGGATCTGTTGGATCCTCTGACGGTGCTCAGGTTTCTGTAAGCGAATGTCATTACCTCATCGATCTGGATTTTCCTCTTCATCCGATCTCCTCGCCACTTGAACCTCGTTACGCTGTAGATGAAAGAACATGGGAGCGTGTATTTTGCAGGCCATTCCTGGATGCAAGGCACTCGCGTTTATTAACGAGGGCTTTGTGGATGCCGGGAGAGGCGTGGCAGAGTCTGAATGAGTTTGGTGATTTCTGTCTACTAAAAAACAAGGCGCTTGTTAGGGTGGCAGAAGTCGAAGTCGCACGTCGTGTTGAAGAAGGGAATCTCTAAAACCGTTCCATCGTAGATGGTTTATTTATCCACAAGTTACGGACTTGTCCTCAATTCAGACAAAAGTGACATAGGACATGTTTGGATCGCAAAGTTGCGGCTGACATCGCCAAAAACTTGAACGCGCTGTCTGTTTACTCCTGGCTCATTAACTCTTTCAATACCACGCCAATGGAGGGGGACCGTCGCCTTCGTCCCTCTTCATCGGCTCTCATAGCACTATCTTCATTGACGCTCCCCTCACCGGTTTTAAGCCCGTCACAACTACCTACCACACTTACCTCTGGAGACATACCCATCCTGCTGGACCTCGTCTGTCCGCGAGTAAGTTCCAGCCTCTATGAACTTGATCATTGCGCGAGCCCCATCAACCCTGAAACGTCCGTCCGTCCCAGCAGTAGCAACTGGACCGTCGGCACTTTCGGGCGTATGCCAATGCGTCAAGGTTCCTCGATTTGCGAACCATGGTCATCTACGTCACCATCGGGAAAACGCGATACATTGAGTAGTGTGGCAGAATCGCTGTCTGATCCTCCAGAAAACACACATTCTTTAGCACGGACACTAGAATCTGAATGTTCGATTGCGGACGACCATTCGCGATTCACTATTTCGGCTTACCTCCCTCCTTCAAGTTCTGACACCCCAAGAACGGTAGAAGTGCCCGCCCAGGCTCCGACCCCCAACAACGATTGTAATGGCAGGCAGGCTATATGTCGTGAAGATGAACGTCAGATCTTGGATCGCTCTGTTCTTATCCATGAACCAGATAATTTGCATGCCTCTTCATCATATTATGATCTCTGCTACCTATTGTCAACCCCCTTGCGGCTTCGTTCACTCGGGAAAGTCTACTCAAGCACTTCCTGCCCTTCTTCACCTCGATCATCGAAGGATCTACCAATCGCGGCTGACAACGAAAATGGCGGCGATGTGACAGTCCAATCACTGCCAGAAATCCCTCGATCCCCTAAGGGCTCTCATAACCCTCGCTTATTCAAGACACCCACCCCAGCGCATGGATCCCAACGTTCCCAACAGAGTTTGCCTGCGAGTACGGCTTGGTTAGACCAAAGTTTCATCGAATTATCGATCGATCAGGAGGGATTCCGGGCAATTCAGCCTCGGTTCAGGTTTACCGGATACTCTAGTCGACGCTCTTGGGATCCGTATGGCAACAGTTCTGACGGTATGGCGCAGTTCCGGCCGGTCTACAGGCAAGCGTTCAATTTTCACTATTCTGCGCTGGAGGCTCTTCCTGTTCTGCGACGAATCACTGTCAACGGAGATGAAGCACGAGATTATATCACGCGACAAGCATCCCTGGGATTGAAAGTCAATGGTGTCTATACTGTACGAGGCAACGAGGCGCCATCTTTGCCTGCAACATTCGGCAATGGTGATCTTCCAGACAAACTTGATTGGAAATTCGAGTACTTTGTGGACGATCGCAGAATGGACACAGCTGGGAAGAACATTGTTGATGGCGAAAAAATCTTGACGCCCTTGACTTTCTCCTGTTCACCGTTGCTACTTCATCCTCTCCAAGGGAAGAGAATAACTGTGATCCATATTGTCAAAAAAAGTGTTGCGACCAAGTTGGTTGCGGAAAAAATGGAACCCCCGTCATCTCCTTCCTCTCGAACACTTCCTCCTGCGCCAAAACCTAATAGCCAGCCAATACATGCTCGTGTGTTGCTTAAATCGTCCGTGTGGAACATGCATAGGAGAACGACATCGCACTTCCCATCACGAACCAAAGAGCACAACGGACAACCCAAGCAGGGTATCGGCTGTCGTGAAACTTCGCCTGACAGAGTGCTACAGGATGTTAATGCCCGAAGGGTGCCGGATCCGCGTACAAGATCAATTCATCGTCGCCGAGCCTCATCAGCTGGAGAATGTGATCGCCCTTGCATCGACTCGGATATCATGTTACCAAACACCAACAATATGCTATGCCTCAAACTATCTCCGGAATATCATCCTGCAAGGCATATTATTCCACACTCACGTCTGGCGGAATTATTGGATCAGGAAACCGAGGATATGTCGCTTCCGATTGTCCTTCCTCCGTCTCCAAAGAATATTTCTGGATTTCAACCACTGAGGCCGAGCCCCCGTCACCACCAAACACGTATTTTACGATCCTGAGGAATTGTTGCGACGGACTTGGACTTCCTGAGGTGTAATGACTACATGTACTGGCGACAACATCCTGCAAAGCGTCCGGATAAACTTGTTCTGGGCAGATTTGATCACCACCATATAGGCGGACAGACGGCGCTCACGCGCCAGCGCAAACAGTTTCCTGATTTCTCTCCAGTTTTACTTTTGGTTAGCGTAATTTGCCATAGTGGCTCCGGATCACAGCTTACTACCACGTGCGTTACTATTCGAATACTATCTTACGAGCATTTCACCTTGCTTGTCAATCCCTGGCGTAAATCGGCGTATGCTGTGACTGAAAAGAACCCTAGGCCTATCAATGAAGTACAGTTCAGGCGGCAGCGAAACTGACATACGTACTACATCATAAACCAGACACCATAAGTACATAGAACAAATTTAAAGACTGGGGTACTGCCATAGATGGGTCATTCATTGTACAATGTATATTGATGTCACGGTATTCGAAAAGCTCCGGTTTCAACTAACAACTCTTTCTTGAATGTCCGAAGTTGTTGAGCATTCCATTCATCCATTCTTCTACGCACATATCGACATGAGATCTTAAATCTTAGCCACCATCGTTGCCGGCACATCTCCGAGATTGGAGATACCAGAGGTGAAATCAATAACTAAGCTTCGCGATTTCGATCTTGAGATTTTTTAGTTCGAATTGCTCCTCCCCGATTGCTTCCTCTTAACACAGCAGCCGCCCCAGCATTGCCCTTTCGCCTCGTCACCCATTTCTATGTAAGCATTTCCTTTACCTTAGGAGAGCTGATATCTCACACCCTCACAAATCACTACACCCATGCAACGGCGTACACACGTCGGCCGTGAAGCCAGCGGGCTGGCGGCGGGACAGCGGCTACTTACAGTGCCACATATACTAATATCACGTGCCTTTCTGAGAGGTTGAAACCGTGACGTTCAACAGTATAAACTTACACATTGCCATCCGGCTTGCTCAGCATCTAGCCATGTCTATCACTCACATAACATCCATGAGTGGATTGAATGCGATTCTTTCCAGGTCCAAGTCCAAGCTTACTGTCCGTCTGCTTTTGTCAAGTTTCAATGCATGATCTGCTGACTGCGAGCGCAGGTCATAGACTTTCACGCAACATGGTGAGCGAAGAACGTTGCGGCAGTAATGATAATATCCTGAACCCAGGCTTTTCCTCTATAGGTGTGGTCCTTGCCATGCCATCGCGCCTACTTACGAGGCGCTTTCAAAGCAGTACCCCAACGTCAACTTTTTGAAGTGTGACGTTGACGCTGCAAGCGATGTTGCAGCAAAGTACTCAATATCTGCCATGTGAGTACCTCGAGCTTGGGCTCTCCCGTCATGTTACCACGCTGATTGTATGCAGGCCGACATTCCTTTTTCTGAAGGGAGACGTGAAGGTGGATCAAGTGAGGGGAGCCAACAAAGCGTGAGTCCAGGGTCAAGTGCTATAGTGCCAGACATGATGTTGACTTGTGCACTTCCAGCTCTCTGGAGGATGCTGTTCGTCGACACTCTGATACAAACTCTTCTTCTGGTGTATTTTCTGGTAAGGGCCAGACGCTGGGTGGCTCTCAAGCGCCCATCGACAAGACGGATGTTAAGCAGGCAGTCAATCAAGTGACCTCGGCGGTGACAGAACTGTCCCCACAGGTTAAGATCTTTCTCGGACTTGCGGGCGCCTATCTGTTGTTTTGGTATCTTAGCTAAATTAACATCACTCGTTAGAGGCTGTTCCCTTTGTTCATCCTATTCGTATCGTGGTATGACATACATGTATATCCATGCTTGGGCCACACAGTGATCATAAGTCGATCCCTTTCAAAAGAAGCATGTGTAGAAGGTACAGGGGACAGAACCAGCACATACACTATATGTACCGATGAAATCATATCAAGCAGTCCATCCTGTGGTAAGTGTACAAAGATACCAAGGCTGATTGTCCAAGTCACCATCCCATGTTCACCCATGCTTTTCGCGCAGCTTCTTCTTTTGCAGCTTTCTGGCTTTTTCCAACACCAAGACCTTGTTCTGCCCCATTCACTGACAAGAGAGTCAATCATGACAATTAAGTTTAGTGACATGGCTTACTACAACATCTCACAGTCCACGTTGGTTGATGAGCTGGACCAACCTGCTGAGCGGGATAGGTCACGTTGAACCCCTTTTGTACAGCGGTCTGATTAACAAGCGCCAAAGACACTAAGCTTAAGATGCTTCCGTTGCGCACAGGACTACTTGGGGCATTCATAGAATATCCCGGGAGGGGAGGAGGGGGCCCAGGGGGTGGTGGAGCAAGCCAGTTTTGTTGGCCGGAGTCGTGATGCTGCGGAGGCTCGAAGGCGAGTGGCTCGGCATCAGGATCAATTAATTGTGATATCCATTGTTGGATAGTGGGCATTCCATTACGTATGTGCAATGCACCGATGTAGGTGTGGAAAAACCGCCTTAATTCCTGAGCAATACACTGAGTTAATGCAGAATAAGGGTGGTGTCGGAAACGGAAGCACATCTGGAGATCCAATGGAGTCCCTCTCTGATGGGGCAAATCGTAGTTTTTGCCTTATTCCATATGCGTTCAGCCATTTTTCAACGTTCTCATTTGTGATAGCTTGAGCTCTTCGTCGCTAAGCAAGCAAATGGATGCGCATGAGCATGTTTGTTCTGGGGAGAGGGTAAGAGAGAGGGCATACAACGATTTCAGAAGCTGATAGCATTGGCTTCCTCGAATAGAAGTGGAAGGTGACAGCAAGGTCGAGGACATTGGCACCCAGTTCGGCAAGACGATCTGTGTCGCCATACTCCTCGTTCATGGGTGCTCCACCGAATATGAGGGATTTGTGTGTATAGACATCAAGCATGAGATCGACGTCGCCGGCAATCTTTGGAAGTGGGGGTAATGTGGCCATGGGGGTTGGAAGTTTGATACAGGATATATGTCGCTAAAAGCGCCCTTTGGTCTGAAGAGTCATGGGCGCGAAGAATTAGAAAAATACGGTCACGTGCGCTCAATCCTTTCTGCAGTGCTGCCATTGCCAAGCTGGCCGACAATATGCCAGCTTCCTTGAAACAGCCCCCACCCCGGTCACCATTGATTCCAGAAACGTACTTGGACGTACCATCACAGCGACTCTATTATCTCAGTCTTGGTCTACTTTGTCAGGTATTCATCCAATCTAATTAACCCTTGTCATTTTCATCACCTTCTGCCATAGGCCATCAAAGTAATCGACCTTACATGGTATCTTGCATCTGGGGCAGATGGAATTGCAAACTGCAAAAAATGGCTTCTGGCCGATTTTGCTTACTGCACTCTCCTGTACCAGCTGCGAATACCACGACTCCATTACACCAAAGCCGTCGTTTTGCTACAAATTGCCCTCCTTTGGTTCTTGGACGGGATCATGTTTGGCGGAGTCAGCTTAAACTTGTCTGCGAGCTCTAACAATGCTGCATCATCCACTTTCTCCAGTACGCCGCTAACGTTCTCTCTTTGTCTCGTCTACTCAAATATTTCTGCGTTCAGATAGACCAGACCTTTCTGTTACTCCCGAACCGTTCAATCTCATTGATTTTCTCTCTCCTCTTACCCTTGGCTTGCTCTCCTCTGCCACTGCCAACAAAGACGCTCATCTCCTTGGCCAGCACACAGTGCGAATGTCGCCAATCAGCACTGCCCAACTCAATCATCATGGTTTATCCTTTTGTCTCGCTCCTCCCGATAATTTTGTCCTAATCCCCGTCCTTTTGAACAATACTCATCTATCGGGACTGAGATACTCACTTACTCGCCTCGGCCACGATGGGGAAGACAGCCGGGAATATGTCGATGTGACAGCAAAGGATTTCAAAGGAATTGAACAATCTCGGCTTGAACAGCTTGAACGATCTCGACCTCCGTCACCAGTCTCTGGGAAGTCCGACGAATACGACGAATACGACGACGACAACGACAATTCTGAACACCAGTCAACTCAGTCGTCTCTCCAGAGTTCCCAAACTCTGGTTTATATTCGACTCACAAAGCCAGGTACTCTCCGTCTCGAGCGCGTGTTGGATATCTCGGGCATCGACGCACGCCTGCACTACCCTTCAGCGGTTACTGTTGTTCCTTGTCCTCGCGTAGAATTTGTTGAGGACGATATTGCCAAAAACAGCATATATTGTGCTGGACAGGATTCGGCATTGGATTTAATGATAAACATACACGGCGTCCCACCGTTAAGCCTTCGCTGGCTCAAAACAATCAACGGTCAACGGGAACAGTTTTTGGTTGAGGGCATTGAAGATGGTCATGAACATGAACACGCACATGCGCCAAGATCTACTCAACATGTCGATCCAGAAATTGGTGGTGCTCAGGAGGGGGCGCTGGTGTGGAGAACAAGGCTACCCCAATCACTGAGAATCCCGTTGACAGTTCCTCTGGATGTACCGGGCACTTACTTGTATGCTCTAGAAGAAGTGATGGATGCAGCCGGCAATGTAGTTCGCATTGGTTCTGATCTTGTGGTGCCCGACTCCGGGTCTGCCAGCCAAACCAAAACTACGCGATCCCTCATGGTGTTACGTCGGCCCACTGTTTCGTTCAGACACTGCGGGCCAGGCACACCTACATCCCTCCTCATTGGATCTGATGTACCATTGACGATATCGACAAAAGAGGCGGATGACTTCGATGCACCTTTGGAAATATCGTTGAATTATCAGCCTCCTATAGACGTAGATGGGAACAAAGGAAGCAAGCGATCGAAGGGTTGGAAGAAGACCCTGAAGACTCAAGGTGACCGCCGCGAGCTTAGTATCCGTGCCAATGCCCCTGGAGATTATTCAATCGTTGGAGTCCACGGCAAGGTAGGGCGCTCTCTCACTCTCGAAGGCAGGGTTCTTGATCCGTGCTTTTAGTGGTGCCCTGGCGATGTTCTTTCGCCGGAGACTTGCAAGGTAATTGAGAAACCCCTTCCAACTGCAGAAATAGAATGGAAGCGTATCCATGAATGGTGATACGATTTTCCCCCTCCTTTTGAGGTCGCTTCATCTGACCATGTTCACTCATAGCTCGGGTGACACGGGTGTCTCTGCCACTTTGGTCATGCGCGGTACACCTCCTTTCCAAGTGTATTACCGTATGCAGCGAGATAACGAACCACCCCGTGAATTATCGAGGACCTTTGCCAGTTCACGAGGAGAGTTAACTCTCCAACCTGAGCGAAGCGGGCACTACATCTTCACTTTCGTCCAGATGAGCGATACTCATTATAAGAAAGTGCAACTCAACGGTCCGAGTATCGAACAAGTGGTACATCCTTTAGCAGCAGCCGATTTTGTTACTGGCAACAAGAGAATGATGAGTAGCTGTGAAGGTGGTACGGTAGGAGTCGATGTCGATTTGCGAGTCAGTAATTCCATCATGACGCTTACATGCACTCACTGAGTTTCTGTGTTAGGGAACAGGTCCTTGGAACCTTGAGATACAGGTTGTTGGCCCTAAGAGCTCAGAGAATATCCATATTCAGGAGATTGAGACCCCTCGAAAAACCTTGCAAATACCAGTTCCCAAAGCAGTGGATACGAATGGCGGCACGTTCGAGGTTAATATTGGTTAGTGTTGATCTCGTTTACACTAATGAACGTGCTGAAGTGGATGACAGTGAGCGTCGAAGATGCTTATAAGTGCAAGCGGCCTATATCAGTACCAGGCATCTCCGTCAACGTGAGGAGGATAAAGGTAGCTACTTCTATCATTTCCTCGTTACCCGATTCATCCATTTCATTTATTGTAGCCTACCGCGAGGTTCTATGGCAGTGAAAGCAAACGCCGTACGACAGTCCTAGAAGAAGAGACTGCCAGCCTTCCACTGCGGCTGACAGGAGATGGAGTAAGTACGATATTTCTTGCAAACGATTCCGACATAACATTTGTCATTTAGCCATGGCATATCAAACATCGTCTTGTCGGAGACAGCAAGATACTGACTAAGACTTTGGTCTCTGCTAACGATCATCTTCATGTGACACAAAAAGGGGTGCACGAGATCATCGACGTAGGTTGCCCCATAGTCCCAACATGAACAGGTACCACTGACACTCCAAATAGGTCGCAGACTCTCAGTGCCCGGGTTCCGTCCCTCCCGATGGCGCAACTTACAAGGTTGATTGGATACCAAGACCGGTTGCGAAGCTTTCACCCCAAACAATATCCACTTTCGAGCCTTATAATGGATCTCACATATTGCCAATGGTTTGTGAAGGCACGAATGACCACGTTGATCTTGACCTCATGGGTTGGCCATTTCTCTTCTTTCCTGTCCCATTCGCTGAACATAGTGCAGGTCGCCCTCCATTCCAAATTATGTATAACATCGCCCAAAACAGTGGTATGGGTGCAATGAAGCTTTTGGACCAACCTACGTTCAGCAGCATCCAACCCCGCACACGATTCCAGCTGCAGACATCTCACCCGGGTCGTATGTATTATGAAGTCAAGCAAATTGGGGATACGGCATACCCACTTTCGAAGCACAAAAATGCCGTGATCCCGCGTTCGGAACGGCTGTTATTCGAACAGCAAGTTGCCATGCGTCCTACAGCCCGCTTCAGCAATAGGGACCGGCTCTCATATTGCTTGAACGATACATTTGTTCCTCGGGATTCACTATCTACGGATGGAACTATTGTCTTGGAAGGAACTCCACCATACACGTTGAAGCTGTCCATCAAGAACTTGGCAGCAAGTCACGTCGATCAGACTACAGTCGAGGTGCCTGAGTCGACCTGGAAGATCGACTTGCCTTCGTACAATTTCAAATCCATTGGCCCGCACCTCATCATCATCGAATCGGTGCGCGATGCATCGGGTTGTGCACCTGCTGCATTGGATCCACTGTCTAGTTCGATTTGGGTTGACGTAGCTGAGACTGCCGCGATCATTCCATTCGACCGTCGTGAACATTTTTGTGTCGGAGAGGTGTCGCAGTTCCAACTGGAGGGCATTCCACCATGGACTATTGGGTCGGTACTGACTTCCATCTTCTCCGCGTATAGTCTGACGTCTTTTTTTACGCAGTTATCGCATCAATGGTAAATCCTACACCCAGGAAGCTAAAGTTTCTCCTTTTTCGTTGCTCCAGAAGCATCCGGGAGACTTTACGATCACGTCTATCGCTCACCAGCAGAAGCTTTGCAAAGCAGCCGTTACGGACCTGCGATTTTCAGTGCACCCGCTTCCGTCTGCTCAAGTTGGCCATGGCAAGAGGATCTACCAAGATATTCATGAAGGTATGTGCTAGAGCATTCGTGCACCTCCTTGTTCCCTGAAGCTTGGCATGTCAAGGTGACCAAGCTGAAATTGTGTTTACACTGCTTGGCGAACCACCCTTCACTTTCACCTATCAACGCTCGGAACCCAGTCCTAAGAAGGGTGGAAAACCTGGGAGGGTGCTGGAATCACATACAGTTTCTCGTGTGTACTCGAATGAGTACACAATATATTCTGCATTGGAAGGTTTGTACTCATGTCATTGTATTTCGGCTTGCAGGGACTCAGTACTTAACCCTCCTAGGAACCTGGACTGTGACGTCGATTTCAGATCATTACTGCCGTTATCCTACTGGACAACTCGATTCAAGTCCAGATAATCATCGACACTAGAGTGACATGTTTTTTTTGTTATCGTATCCTCAATGTATAATGCCAGCATAAACGTTTCTTCTCTTTCCTTTACTCTAAGATAGTGTACGACAAACAGTAAATCCACATTGTCCGAATTTGGGTTGACAAACGACTTCTGTTTTAGACCTGCGCCGAAGAGATGTAGAACCATTTGGAGACTGTGGACATTAGCTAAGAAAGGTATTACAATGCTGAGAATCTTACTGGAGGGATCGACAGGTGCGGGAGGTTTTCTCGAATCCGGAGGAAGGCTAGTGTACGAAGGATCGTCCCTCCTAACAAACGCGGCAGAATTCTCAAGTGTGACGTTGTGGCTGCCAGGTGTAGAAGAATTGAGACTTGGACATGCGTATAGATACAGCAAAAAAAAACATACATTGAAAGATCGTAGGTTGCAGTCTTGGCAGGAGCCTCGCCGTGGATGAGTCTACGCCAGGCCTCATAACATTCGTGAACGATCTCGACAGCATACTTCTTGTTCTTGGCCTCTCCCGAGAAAGCAAAGGTATTTTCGGGCTTGCCGTCGGGGATTTTGTAAATTCTACGTGGGCACGATCGGACCGATATCAAGGAAGAGGGAAAGACCGACAATACCTGAACCATTCGTTGGTTGCACGGATTAATCCCGGAAGATGTCGCTCTACGTCCTCGATGTCATTGAGCTTAGAAGCTAGAGGATCATGTATATCAACGACTATGACTTTCCAGTCGGTTTCGCCTTCATCAAGGAGAGCCATGATTCCCAGAACCTTGACTTGCTTGACCTGGCCGACATAACCAACCTGCTCGCCGATTTCGCAAACATCGAGAGGGTCATTGTCTCCTCTTGCTTTGGTCTCTGCATGAGAAGAGGTGGGATCCTCCCAAGTCTATGATGGTGGAGAAATCTGAGAATATTATGTATGTTTTTACGAGATGTGACCTACTTGGGGGAAAGCACCATAGTTCCAGATATATCCGTGGTGAGGGAAGCAGTTACGGACGTAACGGAGCCTGCCCTTCTTGATGTCCTGTTTGATGGGGTTGAAAGGCTCCTCCTTGGAGATCTCCATTTTGGCGTTGGTCCACCGCGGGACCTCGACGACCATGTTAAGGATGCCAAGTTGTCGATCGGCATGAAGGGGAATGTCATGGAAAGGAGAAATGACTGATCCTTCCTGTTCGATGAACACGCGGTGCTCTGCGATTTTATCAGTATGCATGCAGATAAGACGACAGTGATCGATGAAAGCTCACCGAGGGTGTTGGGAGCGCCGACGAGGCGGGTGGTGTACGCTGCGGAAGACGATTAGAAAGGGATGGAGAGTGAGATGGAAACGGACAGGGAGGGTTTTTGGGAGAGGCCATGGTGGAAAGAGGTCTGAGAATGTGCAACTGGTGTGAGAGACGAAGTAGGACGGGACTTGACATTTCTAAATCATGTTCCTTATCTAGTCTTTTGATTATTCATGACACTATCTGATTCTCACCATTCGCCTCGTTTCGAATTATTGACTATTCTATTCTACGCCAAGCTCTGCTAGTATGTTTCCATCCCTTGAAGACTTCTTGACAAGGTCCTTGGAAAATCCACCATTAAAGTCCAACCTCAACAGCAATCGCTCAATATGCCTCCGCACTTCGCCGATTCCTCCGTCAATACCCCTGCTGGCCTTGGAGATGTTATAAGTGGTGTGATGGGCCAAGCTTGCATTCATCAATATTGACTTGGAAGCGTCCGTTCCGGCGCTGAATGGTTGTTGTGATATGGACGAAGACAGTTGTTCGTAAAATGACTCCAGCAAGCCACGCAGTGACTAGATAATTGTTCAATTCAATCATCAAGGCACTGGGAAAAACGGACCTCATTTATCTCCGCAACTATTTCCCCCCTCTCCTTCACCATCGCACCAACTTTCTCATCCCCTCCTTTTAGACTCCCTTCAGACAGAAGCGCTGGAAGCACGTCCCCACCCCAACGTTCAACCTGGGCCACAAAGCGTTCACAAACGTCTAAAATCGAACGGAGGGTTGAAGTTAATACTGAATTTGTTAGGAGACACCCAGTTAGTAGCCGATCCAGATAGGTCGTGTGGATTGCACGAAGTGTTGTGAAATCTAGCGTGTTCGACGTGGACGGGTGTGAGGTCGAAATAGTTTGGCTGGAGAGTTTCGGATCTTGGTGCAGATCGGATTCATGTTCGTCTGAGTGAGGCACGGGTGACTTCAGCACCGTACTATCGACACCGGCTAGCTTTCTTCGACTCAAAAGTTCCTTGAGTTTGCCGAACTCTACATCAACCACATCCATCATGATGTATCCCAGCAATGTGTCCAAGAACCATTGGATATCTCTAACAATTCCCCACCCACAGCGCAACAATCTTTGTCTTACCTCTAAATCCTCCACAGTACCACCCTCTCCGAGACCAGTCCATCGCCGACGTGCTCGCTGTGCGTTAGAAAGTGACGTCCAGCATCCGTGAACACGTGTATGTGTTTTACGCAGGGCAGACAAATAAGCGAAGAGCGCAGCATACGCGCTAAGGTCAGTTGGGTGGAGGAAAAGATCAAGGGGCCAAGTGACGCTATAGGTCAGAGTGAGCGGCGTGCCAAGCAGATTGGACGCAAACAAATGGAGATCTGGCAATCCGTGGGATGTCATAGATCCGGAAAGAGAGTGAGATTGAGCATGGGCTGTGGCGGCTAGAGAGGGTAGCAAAGGACGGAGCGGGCCTGAAGGGAGTGAAAAACGCAGATGGGTAAGACTTGGATCATGCTGGGCTGTTGTACCGAGTGAAGCACGGAGAAGGGCGAGATTTAGGTCCTGTTCACGTATCATGGACGTGGGGCCAGTCCGTACCGTCAAGCGAGAGAGTTTGAGCCGTTCGATCTCGCGTATCAACGAAAGAATGAATTCTCCATTACGCATAAGAAAGTAATTTGCTCTAGACAAATTTCAGTGAGCTACAGACTTGGAGACAATAGACTTGCTCCTACAGCGAGTCCACAGCATCATCGACATCTGCCAAAGTTAGAACGTTGAGCCATAGCCATTCACTAACATTGGTCCTGATCTGTGAAACGACAAGATCGAACGCATGTTGATCTTCGGGTAGCACAGTTTCCAGTAATGCGGTATGCGTGGACGCTACACTCCTAGGGAGCTGTTTCTGCCATTTTGCTGCTTTGACGGTTCCTATAGCCCGTCCAATGTACGCGATAGAGTCGCGTGACTGGGCTGAAACACACATGGGCATAGAGCCTTCAAGGAGTGTATACCCCTCAGATGCCAGTGGTTCTACGGGAGATAAGGAGCCGTGGACAAGGAAAGCCATTAGCTGGGTACGCCATACGCGTTGCACGGCGATTGAAAGACGCGACAAGATATCCGCTATCCTATATACGCCAGTTTGCGAACGTGTCCATAACATGTCAATCAGAGGACCAGGCTTCCAGTGCGCCTCTGATTCCAATTCCTGAATGAGCGACACAAGCGCGGCAAGGGGTGCGTCCCATTCTGAAAAGATTGCACGCACAGAAGATAATGGCACAAAGGAGCCACCGGCGACAAGCATAGGGTCGCGTCTGATAACTTTGGCCTCCGTTTCAATGACGAGAGACTCATATTCGTTCTTCAGGATGTGATTGAGGGTAGCGCTGAGCGCGCAGACATATCGAGACGGCGATTGCGAAAATGCAGCGCATGATGCCTTGATCTTCCGGTACCGAAAAGCAATTAAACCGAGTGATTCTAGACACTGCTGCTCTCCTGGATGGAGAAGGGGTGAAAATGCGGGGTGTAAAGTGTGATCTGTCGGAAACAGGGACGAGGTGTGACCTGCCAGGACGAGAAGAACTTCTGCAATCATTTTTCAGATAAGCAAAGCAAAGCAGATAGGTCTTCCTCGATTGTCAGGACCGGTGAGGTGGTAGACGACGATTCAGTTGAAGATGCGCTCAACAGTGATGCACAGCGTCGCGCTAAGTCACAATTGTCTACTACAACCGTGACACCTTTGGAATTGAACGGTCGTCCTGGGACATTCAGATACTATGGAAGTCGCCCACAATGTTCTTCACGACATTCCAATTCACCATGTCTCCTCCTTCGATATCGAAGATGCTTTCTCTGATGGCGATGCTGATGATCCAAACTATCATTTCTCCCCCGACGTCATCAGGGAGGACATGGCGGAAATCTTCGATACCGGAGGAATAGACACCGCTGGAGAAGCTGCCTCAAATGGATTCCCTGTCATTCAAAGTCCCCCTTTTGCCACAATTGACCTGAATGGCGACAGAGAGCCCTCAGGCTCGCGCTTTACATCCCAATCGCCGCCCTCAACAGATTCTGAAGAATTGTTTGGTGAGGTCGACCAAACATCGCCCTCTACCGCTGATAGGCACCCAGCAGAAGAGTGTGAAAAGCATACAGATGACCTGCCAACGGACAACCCGTATCCAAACGTCATCATTGATGTCTCTGCAGGACAGCTGCATACGAACCACATTTCGTCAACCCCGGAGTGGAACAACTCTCGTGGTTCCGCTAAGCATCTGTCTTCCCCTTCCTCCCAGTCTTCCTTTCTCCCACCTCACACTGCTCTGTCCACTCGATCTCTGCCTACTCCGACCTCGACTTCACACCAAGCTCGGCAAGCCATCCAAAGCACTTCGTCCACCCCTGCTCCTGTTGCATCTCCCCCACCCCCTCCGTCCACCACAGATTCTACGCCGCTTCCTTCATCGTCATCTGCACCGCCGTCGTCACAATCACAACCAATGCAAAAGCAATTTACTCACAGGCCGATGCGGTCCATTGGTCCCAGCGCTTTCGAGAAAGTTAGAAGTAAAACTAGACCCAATTATCTACCTCCAAAGCCTAGAAATGAGGATGATAAGCATATGTCAGATTGGAAGTCCATGATGCAACAAAGCCGCACCGCAGGTCAGGGTACAGGCTTTGAAGAAAAAGCTTGTTTACTGACTCCAGACAACAATAGTGGAAAAAAGACGAAAGGCTCTACAAGAACGTCGCCTGGAACGCGAGAAGCGCATCGAAGATTCAATAATTATCTGGGAGAAAGAGGTAGTCCCTGATTGGAGGGTCGTACATAGAAACCCCGCTCTTCGAAAGCTATGGTGGGAAGGCATTCCAACTACACTTCGAGCATCCATGTGGGAGCGCGCAGTTGGTAATCCGCTGGCATTGAGCAAAGGTAGATGATATTCAGCCAAAATATCCATTGGTCTCAACTCATCCTCGTCCGGCTATACTTTCCTGGCCCCTCCTATCACGCCCCCGTCTTCCAGACCATTATCGTTCCTGCTTCGCCCGCGCTAAAAGGGCTTTGTCGTCG
Organism: Tricholoma terreum; assembly: GCA_003316345.1. Classification (NCBI taxonomy): domain Eukaryota; kingdom Fungi; phylum Basidiomycota; class Agaricomycetes; order Agaricales; family Tricholomataceae; genus Tricholoma; species Tricholoma terreum. Next base: position 4,762 of record QFEU01004925.1, on the reverse strand, counting down.
GGTGTATTTCCCCAGTCTAGTTTGAGTATGATCGAGGACGACATCTCTACCACACTTCCGTCAATCCATATTTTTCACCCTGAAACTGGTCCACTCTATCAAGAATTGAAAGATATGCTGTGTGCGTGGGTTGTTTCTCGAAGTGACGAAGGACTAGGATATTCGTTAGGCGCCGCAAAGATTGCCGCAATGCTACTGATCACCATACCAGTCCAACAAGCCTTTGTGGTCATGCGGAATCTTTTGGAAAGGCATTGCATGCGGAGTTTCTTCGGAGGAGAAGGAACGAGGGATGAGGTGTGCATTTCTTTTGGTATTGTCAGTTAATTTCTCACAGGGTTTGGCAGGTGGAGGCCTACTACCGGTGAAGTTCATGCTGAAATTCTTCTTGACGACTTATTGATGGAGTTTAAAGGATATTTGATACTCTACTTGCGGATGGAATGCCCAAGAGTGAGTTTAAGCAGCGTTTGATGATTTTCTTTTCTTATTTTTCTTTCCTTTTCACATTCTAAGTATATTTCAACTTCAAGCAACATCAAATATCGCCGGCTGCCTACTTGCCTGACTGGCTAATGCCGCTTTTCTTGGACCATCTTCCGTTCGAGGCATGCGCTCGCATCTGGGACGTAATACTTCTAGAAGGGGATTCTTTCCTTTATCGTGCTGCGCTTGCGATGCTTGCCGTACTCGAACCGCGCTTATTCTTCCCTGATCGACAGGAACTACTAGAGCTGCTTAAGTAAGTACTTGAGCGTATGTATCAGTGGCTTGATATCCATTACTCTGGCTGCCTTTAGAGGAGAAAATAAAGCCGCCATACTTGCCGCTCAACGAGAACGTCGACCGCTTAATGGAGGGAAGTATGAGATATATGGTGTTGACGAGGAAACTCTTTGGGATCGTATTGATCATATGGACGATTGGTGGAAGGAAAGCACATGGACACGACTCCTACAGCGGGAATTACCAGATATGTGATGGCTTGATGCGTATGAAGCCTGGTGACATAGCGCGTAGTCAACTATACATAAGGCGAGGTAGTCGTATATGATAGGAAATATTATTACAAAATTCCAAAAAAAAGAAGTCCCTAAAAGGTCAAAAATATAGCAAACGAGAGCAGAAAGTGTCAGTCAATGAGATGTTCATCCGTACAGCTGAGCAAAGTGTTCCAGAATTTCTCAACCTGCTCTTTGTCAAATCCATTCTTGTCGTAGCCAAGGCTGAGCCATAACTTCCCGACGAACGTATAACTAAACAAGAGCATCCCACCAGAACGCTGTCGCGACCCCGTCGTAAGAGTGTGAAGTTTAATGTCGGAAAATGTAGAATGCCTGTATATTCCGTCTAAATTTCCAAGGAGTGAAAGGCCGATTAAAGCATTAGAAGGGGGCCGTTCAGATGACTTCTTGGGAGAGGGTGCCGGGGCTTGCCAGACCCCACTTGCCTTGTCGTCGTCCTCCTTAGCCCAGGCTCGGGCTCTCACGGCCCTCTCCCGAGCCATCTCACGACTGCGAGACACAGTCATGGGATTTTTTGCGGCATCGGTGCTTTGTACTTTGGCTGAGCGAGCTCTATGCCAAAATATTTTAGATATATCTTGTGAACGAGGGAGAAACCCAGGGAGGACGACGTTGAAGTATCCTATGGCAAGATACCAGTATGAGTCGTTCAATGCCTTGTCGGCCAAGATATAAGGTCGCAGGTTTAGAGCCGAATACATCATTCTGAAAGCGATAGATGAATGAAACTTCAATATACCATACAGAAGGGGATGTACCAACGTTGGCATTTCCCCCTTTTGACCATGAGTTCTCGCCCATGCAATATTGCAAAGAGCAAAAAGAGCACTGGATATAGAAACCCCGTGAGCCTTGCAGTTTTTCAATATCTTCTTTGTGCGCTCTGCATCGATCGATATGGTGGGAACAACGGTGTGACGAGGGGCACCAGATCTCCGAAGAAATGAATGGCCACCCTGGAACACAAACTGGGATCAGTTGTAAGGGCCCATGTGTTGAAAGCTTACTATGAGCTTCTCCTGGTTCCGTTTGAAATCAACGCGTCCAGCTAGTTGACGAAATTTGCTACCAGTGGGGGGAAGTCTGTCTTCCAGTGAGATGGGCAATGCAGCAGCCTAGCACTTCACAATCAGCGCGGAGTAGACGCGGGTGGTGAAACCAAATTACAGAATCATAGACCTTTGCGCATCGTGTGTTCCACTCCGTGGATAGCAAAATTGCCAGGTCACTCATCGTTGAAGAACCGCCGAGAAGACCAAAGAAATCATTTGCGAACTGATGAAGAGCCATTCCATCACCTAGGAAATGGGTGGCGCATATCAAGAAATCACAATTAACCGTTTCTTCGGTTGAATCTGCTATCGACACGACAAGATATGATAGACAGTCGTTTGATAGTGTCCTGGGGCCGTTCAGATATGAATCGATGAGCTCTGTGATACACATTGCATCTTAGAAAATATGCGCATGCCCAGAGCTGAGAACCCCACCATCTTTAGATTGCGTTCGATATTCCAGATGGAGATCAGCAAGATCCAGAGCATGTGTCGCTGAGCGGGGCGCCGAATACCTATCAGCAATGTCAGACCCAGCATGACGTTGCTTCGAAAGCCACCTGCATAAACCGAACGTCGTCGTAATCGTGCATTTTGACCGATGATGCGAGAACCGGATGCCGTATTCTGAGGATTGCCCAGACCAGACGAACACGATCCCGCTGGGTAAGTCGAGAAGGCGCACGACATCCCAGATGGAGGTACCTGTGAACATGTCTGATAATGGTACACTATATGGGACGAGTGGCTCACATGTCGTTGACACCGCTTTCTCGAGAAGGTAAGAAATACGAAAGCTCAGTATCACCCAAACCACGCTCAAACGAATTGGCAGCGATATCCACGAGTGTTTCCTGGGAAGACGAGGAATCAATAGACTCGTGGCCGACGGGGGGATGTTCATCGTGTTGATGCGAGTGAGTAACTTGGACAAGCATGGTGTGATAGAGAACGGGAATTATGCCCGTGTTTGTATAGTATGTAGGTTAAGGAGACAGGGGAGCGAACCGACAACTGACAGGTGTCTGGATTCATGATCTCGATCACCGATCAATCTGAACCTTGCCCTATATTTACATCCTACCAAGATCCTTTATTCCTTCCACGCAGGTGACATTGCGCCGTTAGTGAGCTCGATATCAAACGGACATATGTAGGTACTCAAGCGCAAGATGTAATTGGAAGCAACTTCGAGGCTCCGGAATTCAACCGAACAAAGAGTATATATATCCCAGTCCATGTGCATCGGATGATGGGACCAAGACAAACTAGCACAGTTCTCCTATATGTAACCCACAACCTCACAACTCTCACAAGGCCTCACTACTACTCTCACACTCTCACAAGCTCTCTCCTACCTCACATGTCATCGGAGCTGTCACAGGCACAGGACAACATGTATCCCACAAGCTGACACGACCATGATCATATCTATTTCTCCTCTGTATACTTTGGGGGGATTTCGGCCATGGGGAGTCCCTTTTCGGACTCTTGTGAAGCGGATTCACGAGACGCTGACTCGATATCATCAACACGTTTCGGAGGTGTCAGGGCCGGCGTAGACTTGACCCAAGTATAATACCTATGTTATCTTAGAATTGAGATAGGGGCAAGGCACCGTGCTCACATGGTACCACCGAGAATCACCATGATGGACGTCCCTCGATTGCTGTCCAGTGAATTAGTACCTCTCAAGGTCCGATCAGATGAAAACGTACACAGTTAGTATATCATTGAAAATCCAGACACCTAAAAGGGTTTGGAGTACGGAGCGTGCGGCCTGTGGGCATTAAGCGGTGTGAGATGAGAAGTGTGTGAGAAGGGGGAAAAAGAGCGAACACTCGAAAACATGTGGGTGATAGGGCTTGTAACTTTGATGCTCAAGAGTCCCGCGATGCAGAGCAAAAATCCAAAGAATCCTGTGATTAACGATCCCCAACAGAACACAGTTCCGTCCCATGTGCCACTCCGTATCATATCGTTTAGTAGATCAATTTCTCCACGGAGAATTACTGCCGGAAGGAGGAAGACGGCAGAACCCACGTTTGTCCACCATGCCAGTTGAATAGTTGAGTTGTTGCAGTGTTGCAGCGAACTCTTGATGAGTACAGCGTGCAAGGCGATGAAAAGAGAAGATAAAACCCCATAGGATAATGCGAGTAATGATGGGGCGGACGTTGCTGGGATGGATGAGGACGGCGCAATGCCAATGAAGAATCCAACTGTGACGAAAGCTGTTGCCATTAAGACCTTCGTGGTGGGAGAAGTATGCGTGTGGAGCGAGGACACGAATATTGTCAGGGGAAGGACAAGGCCTCTTGCGATCTAGGAGGGAAAGGCCGTCAGCAACATCACCAGAGGGATGGGGCGAGTTGTCACCTGAAAAAACGAGGCTTCCACATCACGCAAGCACAAGGTATTGAAGACCAGACCGATGATATTGACAAGGACCACAGGAACAAGCTTCTTGGCGACTTGGACGTCGAATTGTGGCAGATCTACTTTCTTGTGTAAAGCGGCAGATGCATGCAATAGGATGACCGCAATTAAGAGCTGCAGCATTAAGAATATAAGAGGAAGTTCGGGCGAGTTGCTCAAGACCGCTTTGTTCCTATAGTAGTATCAGATTATGTTCATGGACAACACAGGAATCGGCTACGCACACAAAGACCATCTAAGAGC